>CAUYQG010197496.1:0-21255 GCA_963574415.1 Tarsius wallacei | reverse complement strand
ACGCCCGGCTAATTTTTTTGATTTATTGTAGAGATGAGGTCTTGCTTGCCCAGGCGGGTCTCGAACCCGCGGACTCAGGCAATCCACTCACCTCAGCCTCCCAAAGGCGCGGGATTACAGGCTGAGCCACCGAGCCCGGCTAAAAACTGGAATTATTTTTTGAGCGGCAGGCTCCTTGTAGTAAAGTCTTTGCTTACTGAGTAAGTATTCTAGGAACCCATCAGCATCAGTGTAGTAGCTAGCATCGTTGTGAGAGGCTGCATTGCAGAAGAAACTTCCTGAGTTGTGGCAAGCAGATGATTTGTTCTTCTACCATGACAACATACCTGCCCACACCATGCTGAGTGTTCAGCAGTTTTTGACCCAAAATGGCATGACACCCATGCTTCATCCTCCCTATTCACCCGATCTCACCCTGAGTGACTTTTTTTTTGTTTTCCTGGATGAAAGAAGTCCTTAAAGGGAAACATGTTGCTGATGTGGAAGAAGTGAAACAAAAAACGGCAGAAGCGTTAAAAGGCATCAGAATTGATGAGTTCTAAAACGGTTTTGAGCAATGGAAAAAGCATCTCAATAGGTAGATTGTATCAAACAGCGAGTACTTTGAAGATGACTGGAGTTTAAACATGTAAGAATAAACACACAACTTTTTATAAATAAATTCCAGGCTTTTGGGGGTCCTCCTCATATGATCTGGTTCTTATACCTGGGAAATTGTCTGTTCTCCCAGTTTTACTGCGCCCTGCAACCTGGAACAATAATGATGATGACTCCTTCCCTTTGTGGAATGCTTCATGGCTTACAAAGCCCAGGTCAGATTTGTAAGATACCACTAGCACAATTGTTTCATTTTCCTATTCTGTGTATCTGCTGTGTTCTGAGTGTTGTGCTGTGTGCTACTTAAAATTGTTGTTGTGTTCACAGAAGGCTCCTGCCAGAAACTTTATAACAGGTATATTTCCCTTGTGTGATGACAGCACCAAAGAGAATGGATTTAAATTAAGAGACAAGGTAGGTTCAATCAGCAATAGGGAAAAAAGTGATGGGTGATGGGGTTGGGGGTGGGGTTATGTGCCCCCGAAGTCCAGGAATAGAAGCGAGATGATGAGGACATATGTTTGTCTGACATCAGGGGCTAAAGCCCTGTCCTCTTGGATTCTATTGCAGCCCTGGTGTTTTATGTTTCCAAATGATGAAGTCATCATGTGCAAACATGCCCCAATGCACTGATTCTGAGTGACCAGTTTATACCACAATGGCCCATTGCTAGTTCCTGTTCTCACTAATCATGTTTCCTCATTCACAAAATAGGACTAATAACATGACAGGCATACAAGGTCTGAGATTAGGTTGGCAAACCATCCTAGAAAAAGTGCAACAGTCCGGGCTTGGTGGCTCAGCCTGTAATCCCAGCACTTTGGGAGACCGAGGTGAGTGAATTGCCTGAGCCTGCAGCTTCAAGATCAGCCCGGGCAACTTGGTGAGAACTCGTCTCTACAATAAAAAATACAAAATTAGCCGGGTGTGGTAGCATGTGCCTGTAGTTCCAGCTATTTGGAAGGCTGAGGCAGAAGGATTGCCTGAGCCCAGCAGGTCGATGCTGGGGTGGCCGTGAGTGTGCCACTGTACTCCAGCCTGGGTGACGGAGTGAGACTCCAACTCAAAAAAAAAAAAAAAGAAAGAAAGAAAAGAATTGTTGAATATCACTATGGTCACCTTTGAAGTACTCCTCTCGGGAAGCTGTGTACTGACACCAGTGCCTAGTCCACCCATCAAAATTTTGGAATTCTTTGTCGGGAATGGCCATCAGAGCTGTCATTGTTATTTGTCGAGGTCTGACAATTACGTTCTCAAAGTTGCCACCATGCACTTATGTTGACAACACTTTACAAATAACTGTATTGGGACACCCTCCCCACTCACCTGAACTGGCCCCAGTGACTTTTTTCTTTACCCGAAGATAAAGGAAATATTGAAAGGAAGACATTTGATGACATTCAGGACATCAAGGGTCATACGATGACGGCTCTGATGGCCGTTCCAGAAAAAGAGTTCCAAAATTGCTTTGATGGGTGGACTGGGCGCTGGTGTCAGTGCATAGCTTCCCAAGGGGAGTACTTCGAAGGTGACCATAGTGATATTCAGCAATGAGGTATGGAGCACTTTTTCTAGGATGGTTTGTGAACTTGACTGTCAAACCTCGTATTCTTCAGAGTTCTCCAGAGCAGAACCAATAGGGATATATGTATGTATGTATATATGTGTGTGCAAAGTATATTTATGTAGACAGAGAATGAGAGAGGGAAGAGAAAGAAAAATATTTCGTTTAAAGAACTGGCTCATGTGATTATGGAAGTTCAAGTCCACAGTCTGCAAGGTAGCCAGGAAAGCTAATGACCTAAGGAAGAGTTATAGTTGAGTTCAAGACAGTATACTGGCAAAATTCTTTCTTGCTCTGGGGAAGTGAGTCTTTGCTCTATTAAGGCCTTCCACTGATTAGATGAGGCCCACCCACAATATGGAGGACAATCAGAGCCCATTTAAGTTTATCTATATGTTAATTTCATCTCAAAAACACTTTTGAAGAAATATTCAGAATACTGTGTGACCAAATATCTGGGCGCTATAGCCCAGCGAAGTTGACATATAAAATTAAACATCACAGCTGGTCTCATAGGACAGGCCTGAAAATTTAATGAGTTGGGAACTACGAGGAGAGTTTTGCAAGCTGTAGACTACTCTGTACTACAAAGCGTGGCCAGGGAGCTCTGAAGATTCCTCCCTACCCCAAAGCAAGAGTGTCCTGGCCCCTGGAGGGTTAAGGGTTCCTGCCCCCACCGCCCTTCCACCTGCTGTCTGAGCCATCCCCCCTCTTGCGGCCTGGTCCTGCAGGTGAGGGGCACTGGAGGGGGTCTGAAATTGCCTGACACCGGATACTTCCTTCCTGCCTGGATTAGCCGCACACTGTCAATATCATGTCTGTGTTTACCAAATTAACAAATGGACTTCAAGTTAAACACTGGGCGATTTGTGAGACAGATTTTTTAAAAATGTGCCTGGGCTCAGGGGATCAGTCACAGGTGATGGGCTGTTTGCCTTTTTGGACTCTTGGCCTTTAACATCACATCACTTTAAATTGCTTTTCATGGAAAGCTGCCTCCTTGCCATTCTTCAGCCTCTGCTGCTGCTGAGAGCCTCAGGGCAGGCATTTCTGTGCACAGCTGGACTCCTGCCTTACTGAGGGCAAACTGCTTTCTTCTGGACCCAATAGAGACGAATATCTCTGGTCAGTGGCTCCAGAATGGAAAATAAAGCCTATTGGAACACTTCATTCCCTACTGGGGATTTCTACCAACGGGCAGGGTGAGGCGTCTAGCCAGTCATCGACAGCCTGCTAACGAAGGCAACATGTTTTCTCTGGGAGACGGGCAGGACACCAATGTCTGGTCTCAGTGCCCCTTTGCATCTTGATGTTACTGTCACGTCCCCACTGATATGCCCAGTGATTTGACTGCATCTCCGCCTTGGCGTCCGGAGAACTGGCAGTGGGCAGGATGGCCCCGAGGGTCAAGCCCGCCTGACTCCAGGGAGCTCAAATGCCACTCAATGATGGACGATGATGCTTTGGTCCCAAGGAGACAGGCTGCTCGAGGAGAGGGGCCTTCCCAGAGACAAAATGAGGAATATCTTGTGTAGATTTTCATTCCGAGCTTCATTTTGCAGCCTATTGATTTTTAATGCTATTTGTTTTGGAAAGTCATTAAAAGAAAAGGAAGGAAAGGGTTTCAGCACCTTCATCATGTGCCGTTCTGCAGTTGTTTCTGCAAAGAGTAAAGCAGTCATTTGGAAAGTGAAAGACTTAGGTCAATTATTTTTCTTTCCTTGGCATACCGGGCAGCAAAGAGCTGGTTGAACTGAATTGACCAGTTGTTTGATGAATCAATCAATCAGCAAATATTTGTTTTGTGAGGCCTGTGGGCAAGGCACTCACTGTTTGATTAAATCGTGTGATGAAACAGAACAAATAGACCTGTCTTTTAAGCCCCTTATAGACAGTCTAGCTGTGTGCGGCTAATTACTCTCCACCTCTAATTACAGATACACCCTCACACTCAGCGCTTTTCCTTGAACCAAAAGTTAATCCTGGAAATCTGGTAATGCAATTACTGTGCTTGTTTCAACAAGTAAGGGGGTGGGAGTGGGGAGATGGGAAGAAAAAGAGAGAGGAAGGGAGAGAGAAGGAACATACAGATATGCCCCATTTTTGCAGCCCCACAATGAGGGAGGGTTACAAAAAGACTTTTATACCCAAGGAATAATGGAGGTCTGTAATTGAGCATGTTTGGTGTCTAAGATTTGGCTTTGCAAAGGAGCCGGAATCAACTTTCCTAAGTGGCCTTTAATGCGTTCCCAAGAGCTTAGCTTTTTCATTAGCTTAGTTTTTAACTGATGTCACAACTCAAAGTCAGAACCATATTTTAAGGAGAAAAGAAAGAAAACACTCAGGAAACACACAAAACAACCAAAAAACTCTAAACCACAACAGTGAAAAAAACCATGTCTTTCTTTTAAACATCATCTTAGTATGAGGCGAACTGATCTGTCAGATATGCTTGTCATATCCACATATTTTATAATCCAATATGTTCAGGCAAGAATTTTGGCACAACCTGCCAACAGCAATTCTGAACTTTTCTTGACACTTTAAAGAGCACGTAATATGTTGGGGGGGGGAGTTGGGTTTGGGGAGGCCTTAACCCTTTCATTAAGCATCTTCTGCTTCGCCTCCGAACAGGGCCCACAGGAGGACCTGCCCCAGGCACCAGTGATGACCAGGCTAGAGCTCTGACAGTGGCTATTGCCACAGCCCCCACCCGTGGCTTCCCTCCAACTGTAGATCATGACGGGCCTTAAACCAAACCCTCTCTGAGGAATGACCTCACTAGGAATACCCTCCCATTTAGTTCAGATCCTGGAATCACGGAGTTGCCTGAGACTATTTTGATGATCTAATCAGGTGTTCTCAGCCCTGGCCGCACATTGAAATCACTTGCAACGTTTAGAAAAAGGACAAAAACTGATGTCCGATCCAACCCAACGCTATTCAAACAGAATCCCTGGAAGAGGCCTGGCTATCGAGACTTTTTGTAAGTTCCCAGGTGATTCTAATGTGACACTAGGGTTGAGAACCACAGTCCAGCTTCTGTTTTTACAGATGAGGAAACTGAGGTCCCAAGATGGCAGGGACTGCCGGCGCCAGTGCCAGGACTCCTAACCAGGCACAAGCCAACAAGGTTTGCTTCATGGTCATTGGACTCTTACAGCGTGCCCAGTCCTGTGTTGGGCACCATGGGGGCTTCAAGAGGAACCGGAAGCCTGTTCCCTTCCCTCAGGAGTGCACAGGCTCGGTGGGTTGGCAGAACTCATGGATGAAGCAGTCGAAAGATGACAAAAGTGTCCAGTCAAGAGCTGAGCTTCATAACATCAAATGCCAAGTCCAGAACCGGGTGCTCTGGAGGGGATGCAAACACCGCTGGTGAGAGTAGGGGGAGTATTATTGGAATCAGGAAGTCGAAGGCAGAGCTGAGGTTGGGGAGACACGGCCAGTGAAGGAGAGGGAGGGTACTTTCAAGGAAAGAGCTTGAGTAACAACTGGAGATTGGAGTGAGTGATGTCCATGTCACATGCTTTGGTGGCCTTTCCTGAAGAGAGTCTAAGAGTTGGGGGAAGCCTGTGGGATATGAGGAGGGATTTGGGGCAGAGTGGCTGGTGCTGCCAACAGAGAAAATCTTCAGCAGATGTGCTGAAGGGTGACTGCCTGCCCCATGTGGGAGGACATTTATTAAAGGTTAAAACTAAAAAGCAGGCAGGGCGCGGTGGCTCATGCCTGTAATCCCAGCACAAGAAGACTTGATTGTCATCTTCTCCACTCACTTTCTAGGTGACTGTGGCCATTAAGAAGCCTCTCCCGTTTTACAGAAGTTGGTCCCACCACAGCCCTATGTAAGCTTTGATAAGTCCGTGGAATCCGTGTCCTCTGAGATCACTCCAAGGGTTTCCTCCAGGAAGTCTTCCTGGGTTCCATTTTGCCCAACTTGCTTCTAATTGGAAACCAAACTCAAAATTTTCACCTACCAAAAACTGGTGGAGAATCAACTAAGGAGGACCTGACTACATCAGTTTTGTCTTTATAAGAAAGGGTTTATCTTTATTTGATCACATTTCTCATGCTTCAGCCTGGGAGTGTATAGCTGTAGAGACTTTTGAAATCATTTGACCCAGCCTGTCACTTTATAGTCAGTGTGGATGAGTGACTAAGAAAGCAGGGTCTGGTATCATATTTCCTGCGTTTAAATCTTGGTGTCACCACTTTGAAGCTGCATGACCTTGGGCATGTCACTTACATACTTTGAGCAGTGATAATAATAGCCTTTGTGTCGCTGGGCGGTAGCCATGTTTAAAGAAGGTAATCTCTATAAAGTGCTTAGAATGGACCTGGTGTCTAAATGCTTATCTTTTTATAATTGCTATAAATGAAGAACTTGAGACACAAACCTCTTCTGTAGACTTGTTGAAAGCTGGATAGTGGGCCCTATTTTGTAACTTGTCATGTCAGTAAAGTGATTCTTCAACTTTTCACCAAAGTGTCCCCAACATCCGAGAAGAGCAGAAACATAAACCCAAGGAATCTAGGGGCTTAGCTCCATGCCATAAGAGTTAAACGCCCTGGGCTTTTGTGTTATCTTTAAAAATGCATGAAAATTTTGCCTTCTATTTTTTTTTAACATGTCTGTGTTTGTTCTAATACAGAAATGGTGATTTCCCCTCAAGCCCTTTGTCTTTATAAAATCAGCTCTCCTGGACATAAACGATGCTTATCCATTGTGTGGTGTGTGTATCTGAGCAACTCTAGTTAGAGAGACACAAGGATGGCATATGGAGCATCTTAAACAGCTGGGCTGGTGGCTGTTTCTGTGAAGGATGGGACTCAGATCTCTTACAGGAAGCGGGAGGGAGAAGGCTTCACACAGGCAGCACCTCCTCCTGGGAACGAGGCGAGGCCCAGCAATACGAGATGATGATAACTTCATCCCTGAGAGCTGGCAGCTTTTTTGTTCTCGGCAGACCCAGAGGCCCCTCTGTGTGACTCTTTGGGCTCCAGACGGGGGGCTCTGGTCCCGCTGGGCCTTGGGGAGGCCACAGATCTGAAAGATGTAGCGTGACTCGGTGCCTCGAGGCTGGTTGTGTGCTGAAACGAAGTCGAGACAGACTGTCAGCATGGAAACCATGCGGTGACAGCTTCCTTCACCCTCCAGACCTGTCAGCTCACAGGGGAACTGACAGGCCTCGACTAATAAGGTAAACAAAGGCTTTAGAGCATGGAGGAGGAATGCTGGAATTCTTTCTTTAATGTCTCCCTATTCATAACATGTCACAGAGCTAATGCCTGGCCCGGTAGAGGGTGGAGGTAGCAGTTCCTGTCTTTTAAGATCTCCTGAGGTGGTGAGGACAGAGGTTTGGGTCCCAGAGGCTGAGCCTGGAGTCAGAGCCTCTCCTGTCATGGGCCAGGCATCTGGCCACTTCCTAAGGAAGCCCAGGTTCACAGGGTGCCATCTTTGAGAGCAAAGTCCAGACTCTCTAGCCCAGTGGTCAAGGCCCAGTCATGGTGGCCATCCAGCTTTATTTCCCCACCTCTCCAACACTTGGGTGCTTCTCAGACTTGATTCCTTTCCCACCCTGGAATTCCACTGCAATTCTCTTCGTTGATATAGACAGCGTTCAGGAGAAGCCATCTCTGCCTTGCTTTTTCAGAGGTCTGACTAGTGTGAGTGGTCCCCTTTGGATCCAGAAAAGTTGCCAACTTTTCTGAATCAAATACTAGGTGTTTCTGCCCTCCTACCCCCTGGTGTTTCTGTCTCCTGGGCCTCCTTCTTACCCACATTCCCACATTCTCCCTTGCAAAGCTGACCACTTTTGCAGGGCAAGGATGGCAGTAATACAATATTTCTGTGCCATTACTTACTAAGACAAATGGCCTGCTAGCCTTTTAGGATGTTATTGAAAAGCCATTTGTCTAGTGGTAATAACTGGAAATGGACTTCCACTGTGGGCCGGTATGACTTCCTCCAGGAGCGAGGGACCTGCTAATGGTGGCCGGCTGCCCTGACGACCTATTGGCAGCAGCTGCTTCAGACTCACCCACTGTGGCCACTGGGAGGCCCAGAAATGGGGAACATGGCATTCTGAGGGGACCATGAGTTCACAGAGGGCTTTGGAGAAAGGCAGACACCTCCCCTTGAGCCAGGCAGGGAAAGTTCCCAGTTGTTTGTCCTATATACTGAGAAGACCAGGACTAGAAATAGGTGCAGAGGGTGGGAATCTTGGCGGTCAATCTCACCAATCCAAACCTGTGAAATCTGGAAAGTATGGGCTTCATCTTTGTTCTCTCTTTTAAGAGTTTGAAGGCATATTTGAGTTCTTTAACTTGGACGCACCTTAGAAGTAAAACTTCTCAGGAAACTAAAGATTCTCTTATCAGACAACAAAGCTTTTATTTTATTCATTCAGGATAGACAGTTTTAAAAAATATATTACTTGGGCCTCTTCTTCAACAGAATTGGTGCAGAGACATAAATGTCCCCTGTTGACACAGAGCCATTATTTTGAATGTCTGTTGTAAAGACATTTTGTCAGTAATGTCAGTTGTAAAGTTTTCTCTTTGCTCTTCTTTGTTTTCATGATATGCCATTTTGCCATTACATCACCTCATCTATCTTGGTATTTCATGTACATTTACTCTTTATTTGATTGGGAAAAAAAATGAAGGGGAATATCCCAAATGGTAAAATAAATAATGATGTGTTTACTCAGCGGGCTACTCTGTGGCTTTTGAAAATGATGTAGAAGACGGTTGATACAGAAATCAGAATATTGGAAAGAAGTTTGCGCTGAGTGGTACCAGCAGGCGGCTGAACATCGGGAGATATGGCCCCTGTGCCTAGGGATTCCTGGTGTGTCTTGAGACACAGACCTCTTCTGTAGACTTGTTGGAAGCGGGATTCCAGACTCTGCAAATCTAGGAAGATGTCAAAGTACTTAGCCTTAGTTGAAAGTTCTGGGCACTCAGTTCCAGGATTCCAGACAAATCACAGTGCACGGTAGTAAAATCGTGGAACCAACCTAGGTGCCCATCAATGGTGTATTAGATTAAAAAAAGAAAAAGTGGTACTATGGAATACTACACAGCCACTAAAAAAGAATGAAATCAAGTCCTTTGCAGCAACATGGATGCAATTGGAAGTAATTATTCTAAGCAAATTACCACAGAAACAGGAAACTGAATACTGCCTGTTCTCACTTATAAGTGGGACCTAAGCACTGGGTACACATACACATAAAGATGGGAACAACAGACACCAGGAACTCCCAGAGGCGAAAGGGAGAGAGGGAAGCAAGGGTCAAAAACCAACTATCGGGTACCATGCTCACCACTTGGGTGATGGACTCAATAGAAGTCCAAACTTGGCCAGGCTTGGTGGCTCAACTTGTTAGTCCAGTGCTTTGGGAGGCCGAGGTGAGTGGATTGCCTGAGCCTGCGGGTTCGAGACCCACCCAGGCAATTTGGTGAGACATTATCTCTACAACAAATCAAAAATTAGCTGGGCATGGTAGCACGCGCCTGTAGTTCCAGCTACTTGGAAGGCTGAAGCCGAAGGATCACCGGAGCCCATCAGGTCGAGGCTGCAGTGGCAGGGAGCGTGCCACTGCACTCCAGTCTGGGCAACAGAGTGAGACTACAACTGAAAAAAAAAAGTCTAAACTTCACTTTCATGCAAGATACCTGCATAACAAACCTGCCCATGTACCTCTAGAATCTAAAATTTAGAAATACAATAGAAAATAAAGAATTCAAAGGAAGTAACACTTGCTGATTGCCTACGGTGTACCATGCACTATTTTTGCAACTTTCATAAGTGATCTCTGTTGATCCTGATGATCATGTTCCAGGCTATCCTTGTTCAGTAGATGAGGAAGCTAAAGCTAAGAGAAGGAAGTTGCATGTCGTGCTCAGGCACTCACAGTGGACGGGCGGTGAACTTGGATTTGAATCTAACACAACCGACTGCAAAGCCCGCATTCTTTCTCCTGCATGATCCCGATGATCTGTTGTCTCAGTCATGCTGCAGTGACAAGCCGCCACCACACCTCAGTGGCAGATGACACTAAGTGCTTACTGCTCATCCCTCTGCGGTCAGCTGGGAGCTGGTCAGGCACTTCTACTGTTCTAAGCTGGATTTGCTCACGTGTCTGGTGGCTGGCCAGCCTTGTTTGGGGCAACGGGGTGATGGGTCTTTCATCCTTCAGCAGGCTAACCCAGTACATTCTTGAGGCAATGGTGCAGGTGCAGGGAAGCAAGAGGAGTCACGCAGACAGCTGGGGGGGCCCACGCTGGGAACTGGCACACTGTCACTGCTATTGGCCAGACCAAGTCACATGACCAGATTCAGTGTCAAGGGGTGGGGAACAGAACTGCAAAATGAGGTGGCAAAGGGTGTGGGCAGAGGGAAGAGTGAAGAGTCAGGGCCATGAAAAGCAGTCAGCCACAGACAACAAGCTATCTTCTTTTTTTTTTTTGAGTTGGAGTCACTCTGTCACCCAGACTGGAGTGCAGTGGCCGCTCCCAGCCACCGCAGCCTCAACCTGCTGGGCTCTGGCGATCCTTTCGCCTCAGCCTTCCAAGTAGCTGGAAATATAGGCGCGCACTACCACACCCGGCTAATTTTTAAAATTATTGTAGAGATGAGGTCTCGCCAAGTTGCCCAGGCGGGTCTCGAACCCACGGGCTCAGGCAATCCTCTCACCTCAGCCTCCCAAGGCACAGGATTACGGGCTGAGCCACTGAGCCTGGCTAACAAGCTATCTTCTTTAAGCAGGTGCTCTGAGGGCCCATCTGGGCAGTCACCTGACCTTCTTAGGGTCTCAGATGGGAACAGGAAAGCTGAGGAAGGGGGAGAAGCTGGAGAAGGAGAGGCAAATACCTATTTAACCAAAATAACATTTAATCATTCTACAGTATGCTTTGGCTATGCTAAGAGAAAAATAGTTCTATCCTCAAGTAAATCTGTGAGATGCTGAATGAATTAAAGTTAAGGTTTACTTACTGGAGAGCTTCTCAGTGTCCTCAGTATTTCAATATGCATTGTGACTATATGGGGGGGTATATTACATATTTCCCAAACAGATTTGATCATGAGATTTTTTTTGAGTCAGGGCCTCACTCTGTCGCCCAGACTGAAGTGCTGTGGCATGATCACAGCTCACCACAGCCCACAGCCTCCACCTCCTGGGCTCAGGTGATCCTTCTGCCTCAGCCTTGCTACCACCCCAGCTAATTTTAAAAATTTTTAATAGAGATAAGGTCTCATTGTGTTGCTCACGCTGGTCTCAAACTCCTGGGCTTAAGCTATCCTCCTGCCTGGACCTCCCAAAGTGCTGGGATTACTGTATAGGCATGAGCCACCACGCCCTGTCTGAGATTCCTTTTATATAGCCTACCTATTAACATTTATTAGAAAAAGTGTTCTGGGAAACTGTAGTTTGGGGAGTACTGGACCAGATGATTTTTAAACTGACATTTTGCGATGTAAGATGTACTCTAAGACTATTGAGGGAAGGAAAAGATTTTTGTTGTTGTGTTATTCTCTATCCCTATACCAACCAGACCCAGATTCATGACTCAGAAAGACAACAGACAATAGAACTGTTTCCATAGCATTTCCTGGGCTATCAGCTGGCAGCATATTAACTACTGCCAGTCCCTCTCAGGCTCCGTGTCTTAGATGCTGCATCCGGGCACGAGACTGAAGAACTTGCATTTTCTGAGGAACACAATGCGTGAGAGTTGTGAAAGTTACAGTGGTCCCTCGGAATCCATGGGGGATTGGTTCCAGGACCCTCTGCAGACACCAAAACCCACAGATGCTCAAGTTCCTGATGCAAAATGGAATGACCTCTACATATAACCTACAAAACATCTCCTGTATGCATTAAATAATCTCTAGATTACTTATAATACCTAATACAATGTAAATGCTATATAAATAGTTGTTACATTGTTTAGGGCATAAGGACAAGAAATAAAGTCTATACATGCTCAGAATAGACACAACCATCCTTTTATTTGTCTTTCAAATATTTCCGTCCGTGGTTGGTTGAATCCACGGACATGGAATCCTCAGATGTGAAACCCTCAGAAACAGGAGCCCACTCCAGTTTTCCCTCAGCTGTTCTTGTCACTGCCCAGTGGGTATTATTATAGGTCTGTGTGCTTGAGATGCCGACAAATCATTCCTTCAGGTTAACTGACACCTTATGAGTAAGCCTGCAGGAAGAAAGGTAGCTCAATTCGGAGAACAATTGTCACTCACCTCAGGAGCACACACTTGAATACAGTCTACCATGTGAATGAAAAGCAATGATTTTTCTCTATTTGGTAAGTGGAACCACAAGATATCTCCTTGTCAGTCGTTGTTAACCTCATTCAAAGCTCTGTATGTAGATGAAAATATCAAAATAACATGAAAGAGAAAGAAATCTGTCACTCAGACTTTCCACAGAAGTGGCTTGACATAACTAAGAGGGGTTTCATTGCTTGTGATGATTCACTCTCAGCTGAAGGATGACTGAACCTGGCTGTCCTGTGCTGTGCCTTTTGTTCCTTCTGACTCGCCCTGTCCACTCGCTCGACTGGGACCCCTGTCCAGTCAGGCCAAAGAGGACTGGACCTTTGGATCTTGTTCTGTCTGTCTCCCTTCTTTTGGAGCTGTGTCCCTGTCCCTTGATCTCTGACTTGGACCCTGCTGTCCAAAAATACCAGCCACCAACCTGTTAGGAGTCTGACTCAAAGAGTGGGGCGGAGGCCTGTTCAAACTGCATCAGACATGATCTCTTACTTTCTTCCTGAGGCTTGACAAGTATGACTGTAGCTGTTTTTAGCGGGGCTGGAAATGACCCTGTGGTGCCATCTTGCAACATCTCCATGTCTTCTACAGGCACAGGACTGGGATTCACAACCCCCGCATGCATGACGGTGTGTGAACAGGTTCTCCTCGGAACTCGTGTTCATTCAGTAACATATTTCTCAGGTGCATATGAGCAATGCATGAGCCTGTGTCGCTCACGACTTGAAACTTAATTTGAACACAGTCATTTTTTTCTTACCTCTCAATTTCCCCTCTCTTTCCTTCTCATGCGACACTTCAGAAGAAATCTGGGTCTTTTTTCTTGATGCCGTTGGCTCCTGACTATATACTTCAAGAGGGGAAGGAGCATGCAGGAGCCCAGGTGGAGTGGAGTGCCTTGCCCTGGGTAACTTAGAATCTAAAATTTAGAAATACGATAGAAAATAAAGGATTCCTGTCAAAGGAAATAACACTTGCTGATCACCTACGATGTGCCATACACTATTTTTTGGAGCTTTCATAAGTGCTTTCTGTTGATCCTGACTGTCATGTTCCAGGCTATCCTTGTTCAGTAGATGAGGATGCTAAAGCTAAGAGAAGGAAGTTGCATGTCGTGCTCAGGCACTCACAGTAGACGGGCGGTGAACTTGGATTTGAATCTAACACAACCGACTGCAAAGCCCGCGTTCTTTCTCCTGCATGATCCCGATGATCTGTTGCCTCAGTCGTGCTGCAACTACAAGTCGCCACCACACCTCAGTGGCAGACGACACTAAGTGCTTACTGCTGGCCCCTCTGCGGTCAGTAGAGGATCCCCAAGGAAGCCCAGGACTCTCTGCCCCAGAGGCCTTTCCTTCCCCCTTCTGCCCCCTCCTCCTTCCTACTTCCCCCCTTCCTCCCCTATTCCTCTCCCCTTCCCCATTCTTCTGTCTCTGCTAGGCAAGCCAACGGATGAGGTGCACAGGGCAGCCCTCTCTAACTTCGCTGGGTGCTCAGGCTTCTGGGAGCCTTTTCCAGAACTCCATGAGCAATGATTTTCCCATAATTATCTCCCTTTGCCAACAGGAATTCTCAAAAACCGAGAGGGAGTCTTTCTTGCACCCTAGAAGGTGTGAGTTGAAAAAAAAACATGACTTGAAGAACTACCAAGGACAGAACTCTTAATTAGTTCTCATCAGGTGTCCCCTTAGTCCTCTGCTTCCTCTGTTCCATCCTGTCCCCCGGGGTGTCATGACCTGAGCAAAAGACAAGTTCAGTTCCCACAGGTGCATGGGGCCCACTCTCCTAAATAAAGAGAGAAGTGATGAGAACTGATCCCAGCTCCTGCTCCCGAAAAAACAGGAAGCAGGCTGGATAGATTGACTGATACGGAGCTATCAGACTGCCGCTCTGCTCACTCGGGACTCTTATCACCGCCAGTCATCAGCGCTTGGCGAGCTCATGAATAATGCATTTCCCAGTGATTTCCTTCCTTATTTGCTAGCCTGAGGCAATATTGGTGGGGAAAAAGTCTGCATAGCTGAGCTGTGTTGCGGTAACATTTATTTAAAATAATTTGGAGACAGAATACACATATGTTTATCTCTACATATGTATGTTGGTGTCTGCTGTCTGTGGATAATGACGTTTGTTTAAGGGGCCGTCGGAGTTAATCAGCAGCATTTTTTTTTCAAATCAAAGGTGGGCTCTGACTGGAGCCCTGAGTTAGGTTGAAACAGCTGTGTGGAGTGGTGGCTCAGGAAGGTGAGGCTGAGAGGAGGTGGGGTGGGAGGAGGTGGGGTGGATGGGAGGGAGAGAAGGTGGATTGGGAGGAGGTGGAAGTGATGAGAGGTGGAAGTGGACTGGGAGGAGGTGAACTGTATGTAGGTGCACTGGGAGGAGGTGGAGGTGACTGCGAGGAGGAGGTGGATGGGGAGGAGAGTACTGGAAGGGGGTCGGGTCTATGGAAGCTGATGACAGAAACCGAAACAGCAGAGCCAGTGAGGACTCAGAAAGGGTGCTGGGATTGGAACCTGGGTATTAGTGGTCACCTTCAAGAAGGCAGTTCCGCCCATGAGGAAGGAGACTTGCAAGTCATGCAATGGAGGCAGCGTGTGTGGGACCTTCTTCACACGTGGGAGGTTAAAGAGCTGACACCATTGCTGGAGGAGACAGCTGAATGAAGACTTCTGGGGGAGACCCGTAGGCTTTCTGAGCTGTTCCTCTAGTAGTCCCTGTGTGAACGGGCCTTCCCAGCAGCAGGGAGCCATGCGGATAGACGAACTCTGTGTCCTATTAGCCAGCAGGAGAGCTGCAGTCAGTAGGTGGGAGAATCCACGCCTCGCTGGTCAGCTGCAGGATACCCTGCAGCACCCTGAACCACCACTGCATCCCCGGCTTGCTCTTGAACTTCGGAAACAAGGACTGCTTCACCTCCACCATTGACAGGCCCCAGGAAATGGAGGCTGGAGCCTTGAAGGCTGGGCGAAGAGGGTGTGAGGGTGCAGGGCTGAAGGAGTCACCTCCTCCATCTTCCAACACCAAGCAGGCATGTGCCACTGGCTGAACTTTCTCTTGGGCTTTTAGAGGGAAAGACCAGTATGGTGAGAGGAGGCCTGCGTGCAGCCCGCTCCCACTTTGGAGGAGAATTAAGTTTCCCTGAAGAGGGCTCTCTTCTTGGAATCCCTGAAAGCTCGTGTGACAATATAATTAAGTGGGAGGCCACAACAGCCTGTCAAATTCTAAGTGTGCGCCTGGCTCGCCCGCCCCAGGGTGATGGTTGGGTGAGTGGGCGGAGCATCAGGCCTGCCATCAGCACAGAAATTCCAGGTATGCGCTTCTCTCTGTCAGTCCCTGAGAATCAGAACTCCGAGCCAAGAGCCTTCAGCAGATGACAGTGCCAGCTACCCTCCAGCACAGGCCAGTCCTGGCAGCTTCAGTGGGACAGAGCCACCCAGGGGACCTCTCACACCCCAGCCCTCCTTGGCCTCTACTCGCTCCAAGCTCACTGGCGCTGGTTAGCGCTTACGTGGTCCCACTGTTTCAACCCCTGGAGGAACACTGTCCATAAGTCACCGTCACATCTGCCCCTTGGGTATGGGGACTGTGCAGCCAGGAGGGGCTTTTGCGTCCAGAGGAGGGGTATGAAATGTGCAATGCTTGCCCTCCGTCTCTCACCTCTGTTTTGGTGCTCCTGCCCACCAACCGGCCGACACTGCCCCGTCCCCAGCTCAGTTCTTTTCCATTTTCTTGGGGTGCTCAGCCCACTGGCCACGAGCCTTTGCCAGTAATGTTCTCCATCAGGAGTTAGCTGGAACGTCATCTCCTCTAGGCAGGGCAGGGCTGCCTTCCTAACCCCCATCACGTCATGGTCTTTCAAGGTGTCCTCTTCGTCCTGCCTCAGTCGTAGTTTCCTGTTCTTCAGATGATTGTTGATGTGACTGTCTTCCCAATTGGACTGGAGGCCCCTGGAGGCAAGGCCCGTGTCCACTTTTGCTCATATTGTTTCCCTAGTGTGTTTAGGAAAAGGTCTGGCATAGAGAGCGTACTCAATTTTCATTCAATGAATAAAGGAGAAATGAATGAAGGAACCAAATGTATGTTCTGACTTGGAACATTTGCTCAAGAAAGAGAAACCTAAGTAAGATAGCGACTAACCCAAAGAAATGCGTCTCCAGTGGTGACACTGCAAGTCACCAGCTGTGAGGCTCACCCACTTCCATTTTTCTGGTACCCAGATGGTCTCAGAAACCTCAGTGCTCTGTGTTTTGAAAATGTTCCGTTCCCCCCATTTGCTGAGTAGCAAATGGAGCTGAGAGTTCGCACACCCTCCCCCGCCTCGTTGGGTGGAAAGCTTGAAGCTGGAAGTCCTCCTAGGGCTTGGTCTTTGCTTTTTGCTCAGCTAAAAGGAAGAGGCTGAAAGGGAAGGCTTATTTCCTTTGCAGGACCTAAAGGGCTGGAGCACCCGCAGGCTCGTTTATTTGAAATTGCTCCATGGTGGAAGGCGCTCTAATCGATCATGCCTCTGCAAATGTCAATTGGAAAAACGTGAGCTCCGTATTTATAAAGCCGGAAAAATGGGGGCTTGTCCCCCACCTCCCAGGTGTGCATTTATGCACTGATGAATGACCCCAAAGTGGGTTTGTTATAGAAAAAGTTCGTGCCAAAGGCAGAAAGCTTGCATCTGGAAGCACAGTCCGACAATTAGGCCTCTGAGCCTGGCGGCCAGCACTCAGACTCCACAGTTTCCTGGCTTAGGCCATCACGTCTTTAATCCTGGGGCAAACCCAAGAGTTTTGGAATTTGGATTTTCATCGTTGTTTCCACAGTACTATCCCCCAAGGCTGTTTTGTTTTATTTTTGTTTGTTTGTTTGTTTTTGGTGTTGGGGGTGGGATTTTGAAAATTTTGGACGTTTTAAAAATCAGTGCAGAAGAACAAAATTCTTAGCTCTGTCTTGTCCCTAGAGGGGAGTTGTGAGAAATTAGAAGTTAATGTTCAAACCCCCTTTGAAGTATTTTAGGTGGGGAGTTCCCCCAGAGACTTGGGGTGTCCTGCTCGGATGGGGATTTCCCAGGAGCCCCGGCCTTGTCCAGCTCCTCCTTGGGGAACACACACACCTGTACCAAGACATGATCCCTGACCCCGGCTCCTATCCCTGCCCCCCTCTCCTCTTCAAACCTGCCTCTCCTTTCCTGCCTTCTAAACAATGGTGTCCTTTGTTTCAAAAAGGAGGGTGAAATAATCACACTTCCAAAGTGACATTTACAAAAAGGAACTGGAGTGAAAAATCAGGACGGGCTAAGCCAAAAACAGTGTATCCTTCTCGGGCTCCTGCAGGTCTCTCTCCTTTCAAAGGGTGTCCCCAGCTGAGGGCTGAGCAGAGTCCTGCCTGACAAACCAATGCCTTGTGTTTTATGTGCTGTGGAAAAAAATAGCCGTTGTGAAAGGGTTAAAAACGAGCTCTCTTGGTCAAGAGCCCCAAGCGATAGACAGGCACGTTCAGTTTCAGTCGGGAAGAAAGACAAGTGTTTGGTTAGTAACTGGATCTGGCTCAGGCTGGTTTTTGGCCTCCGGTCCCTCTGCAGGTTGGGGAGTTGGGGATGGTCCAGGTCTTGTGGTTATTTGGAGGTGAGGTTGAGGCAGGCGGCCCCGGAAGGCAGGGCCTGGGTAAGTGCTACCCACGCCTGCTTTACACAGAAGGAAACCGAGACTTGGGAGGATGGGGACTTGATCCAGGTCATCCTAGTTAGTGACACAGCAATGACAAATGTGAGAAGCCTCGCGTCCAGTCCCACTGTCCTTTCTGGGAAGCACTGGGTTGTACTAGAACATGGATTCAGACAGACGAAGGTTCAATGCTGTTTCAGCCACTTCTTAGCTGACTTACTTCCTGCAGAGCGTTTGACTGCTCCATCCAGATTTGTCATGTGTGATACAGGGTTCAAACATACCTCTCTGGCTAGGTTTTTGTATGAAATAAGATTGTACGAATAAAGACACTCAACAAAATATGCACCCAACAAAACGTTCATCCTTGAGCTAACAGGCATTCTCCCAGGCTTGGGGCCCGTTGATGGAAATGGACAACCTTTTCTGAAGTCATCACAAAGCTTTCCAGAAGACAGCATCCCCGTTGATGTGCTATGTCCTGGTACATCTCCTCAGTTGAAGAACCCCATGCCAGAGGGAAAGGAAAATGAAATGGGGAAAATAAAAGAGCCTTTTCTGCACCAAGGGGAACTCGCCCAGAGAAGCCCCGAGTTGACAATGCCCACAGCAGGCCTGTGAAGTCAGCGAGGCCCGGAGATGAGAAGGCCGGGAGGAAATAATGCTTTTCTTGTCTTGGCCTGCATTGGCGAAAGAGTGCAACAGCTGGCGGGCATATGCTGGCTGTTGGGGGCACGCTCCCATCAGACTGAAGGAAATCCTGCCCCGTGGTTGCTGGCTTGCCAGGGCAGCCCCAGGGGAGCAGGTGGTCCGGGGGTCTTGGAGAATTGGAGCTGTCGCTGTCAAGGCTCCCGGCTTTGTGTCCTCCCTCAGCAAGTGGAGCAGGGGCCTCTCTTCCCTTGCCCTGACCCCTGAGGCCCTTCCCCTTCCCGGGAGGTGTTGGATCCAGCGATGCTATGGACAGAAACTCCGAGGAAGCTGGGGGTTTATTTTGTATCCATTTCAAAATGCCTGTGACTATCCCTCCTCCGGTGGGGTCTGGTTGGGAGACTTTGGTCCACTCTGCTGCCCAGAATCCATTTCCCCAGGCAGGCTGG
The DNA here is from genome assembly GCA_963574415.1 of Tarsius wallacei. Taxonomy (NCBI): domain Eukaryota; kingdom Metazoa; phylum Chordata; class Mammalia; order Primates; family Tarsiidae; genus Tarsius; species Tarsius wallacei. Next base: position 2,049 of record CAUYQG010197496.1, on the reverse strand, counting down.
AGAGCAAGTGGCCTGCCTCTTCCCCCTCCAAATCTTCCCTGGTTTTTCTTTACCAGCCAAAAGGCTCTAACTCCCGAGAAAGGGGCCAGGGCTGCCTGCGTGTCCCCTCTAGTGCCCTTAGCCTCTGAGCCGTTGGACCATGTGACAAGATGCCCAGTAATAGCATCTGCTAATTAATCCGAAAGCTGACTCCCCGTTGGCCCATAGATTTTTACAAACCTGAATTAAACGAAGTGTTTATGTGACAGATATGTGGGAGGGATTTCAGATATAATCACCATCAATCTGGCTGCAGCCAAAATAAATTCTGTGAAAAGTAAAACAAACTATTGCACAGACAAAGTAGGCCTTAGGGGTCTCCAGCAATAATCTGTGTTTTCTTATTTAGCCGCGTCTAATATTTCTGCTCTTTTCAATGTCAATAGGATCTCGGCGCACAGGGCACTCTCGCTGCTGAGGACCGGGTGGACGCACGCTCCCTCCCGCTGAGTGGGGGTTGGGGTGGACGGGGAAGGGATGTTGCATATTTACTTTAAAATTCTTAGTGCAAATAAACCAGCTCTGACTGGGCACGGGGGAGGGGAGGGAGTCCAGCTGTAAGGCCCAGGCCTGCTGCAGTTCCCTGCCCTCCAACCTGCTTGGGTTGGGGCAGGCAGGAGGAAGTCAGAGACCTGATCCTTCCAGAGAGGCCTGGGGAAGGAGCCCCACTGAGCGCCTCTGCAGTGTGCTCGTGGGGTGAGCGCTGCGGGCTTTTCCAGCCACTCTCCTTCAGTTATTTCAGCACTCCTGTGAGGGAAGAGAGTGAGGAAACTAAAGCTCTGACATCTTAAGAACTTGCCCAGCTCCATACCGGTGAGGATGGGCTTTGACCTTGGCTGTGAAACCCATCCAGTTTCTTTCCACAGGGCCTTCCTAAAAGAGGAAGAAGCTTCCCGGCACCTGGGTCAGCCCTGTCCAGCTGCCCTTCTCTGTGTTGCTACTCCCTCCACAGCTGGGGCTGCTCCTGGCCCCTACCCCACTCCCCTTTTTGGTGTCCGATTCCCAGACTAGGCCCGGGCTGAGCTAGAAGATGCCAAGGGTCTCCAGACTTGTCCTCTCAGCTGCTCGTTCTGCCTGTCTGATAACAATCACAGCCCTGGCCTGGTTCCTGAGCTCCAGTTCCTCTCCCTGCTGGGTCCTGCCCTGCTGGCCAGCCTAGGAGCTCAGCTCCACAATGCCCAAGACTCCAGCTTGCTCCTTACAGATGTCTGGATGCTTGAGGCCAGCCTCCTGGCCACACCTGGACTTGGCATCCTTGTGGAGACTCCATGACTTCTGGGAACCTCCTTCCCCACTGTTCAGAGCCTACTTGAACTTGGTCTAGAAGAAGCTATGCCCATTGAACTCAATGTCTGCTGCATCAGATTGCTCCTGAGTACCTGTTGTGGCCCCTGAGCTGCTACATTTGTGGATGTGACGCCATGTTGAGTCCCTTCTTCAATACCTAGAATTGTCATATATAGCACACTCTGTACCATTTCTTACTGATCCTGAGATGTGACACCTTTCTGAGCATCTACCATGAGGGGTGAGTCTTTGTGTTTTTTCTATCTGCCCCTCTATTTCTGTTTGCAAGAACCCCATCTATAGTCAAAGGGCCTGTGCCCAATGGGAGAAGATACTAGATCAGAGAATCAGGTCACAGCTGTCCCTTCTCCCTCTGGACAAAGGCAACAGAGGCCCTGCTCCCTGACAACCCTATAGCACCAAGAACAGAGTTGATTATATCACAGTTTAGCTTGTATACACTTGGATAGACCAGAAAGAAAATCTGTGAATTAAAAGTATGTTGGCTGGACGCAGTGACTCAAGCCTGTAATCCCTGCACTTTAGGAGGCCAAGGCGAGAGGACTGCCTGAGTCCAGGGGCTCAAGACCAGCCTGGGCAACTTGGTGAGACTTTGTCTCTACAATAAATCACTAAGAAAAAAATTATCTTGGCAAGGTGGCACACGCCTGTAGTTTCAGCTATTTGAAAGGCTGAGGTGGAAGGATCGCCTGAGCCCAGCAG
>CAUYQG010197491.1:0-36194 GCA_963574415.1 Tarsius wallacei | reverse complement strand
AAACACAAACTCTTCTCACTCATAAGCAGACCTTGAACAATTATAATACCATAAGAAAGGAATTGGCAGTAATGGGAAACTGTCAGAGGAGGGGAGGTGGGATTGGCAGTTGAGGGAAACTGCTAGGGGAGGGAGGGGCATGCTTCATCAACAAGGGTACCTGCATAATCAATGTTTGTATACCTAACCCTGAATTGTACCAAACATCTTTATAATAAAAAATAATAATAGAAAATCAATTTTGTCCCAAGCACCATTCCATCTTAGTTTAAACATCTTTAGTAACCATATAATCCCAAAATCTATGTCTGTATTTTTTAAATTAACAGCTTTATTGAGGTATAATTTACTAATATAAATTCACTGTCTGTCTCCACAAATTTAGTTTTTCTAAATATTACATATAACAGTATCATATCATATATACTCTTTGGTGTCTACAAGTTTCATTCACTGAGCATGTATTTAAGGTTCATTCATGTCACAGCATTTTTAAGTACTTCAATACTTTTTATTGCTAAGTAGAAGTACAGTATATGTATATATTACATTTGTCTACTGATTTGACAGTTGATAAAACTTCGGGGTGTTTCCACCTTTTGCTATTGTGAATAATGCTGCTCTGAACATTTGTACCCAAGCCTTTTTGTGGAATATGTTTTCGTTTCTACTAGGTAGATACACAGGAATAGAATTGTTAGGTCACATGGCAATTCTTTGTTTAACATTTTGAAACACTGCCAAATTGTTTTCCAAAGTGTCTACAGCCGTTTTACATTCCTAGTCAGCAATTTCTCCACATCATTATCAACATTTGTCTTTTTAAGGATAGTTATTCTAATGGATGCAAAGTGCTGCCTCGCTTCCCTACTGACTAACGATGTTGAGCATCTTTTCATGCATTTATTGGTGAAATCTTGATTCAAATCCTTTGCCCAGTTTTTCAATGGAGCTGTCTTTTCATTACTGAGTTATAAGAGTTATTTTGGATATAAATCCCTTATCAGATATATATCTTCTGCAAGTATTTTCTTTACGTCTGTGGGATGTCTTTTCAATCACAAAAGTTAGTAGCTTGAAGTTCAGTGTATCCATTTTCTTCTTTGTGGTTCTGTTTTTAGGCTTTCCACTGGTCTCTGCATCTACTCCTAAGCTAATACCACAATGTGCTAACCATTGGTATTTTATGATTTTCAAAATATTCTTAATATTTTATGGTGGGGGCAGGCCCAGAGGCCCACTCCCCGCTTCACGTCGGGCTCTGCCCTCCCAGCTCTTGCCTCTGACTCTGCCTTCCCGGATCCACCATGGCTCCCAGGCTCCAAGCAGCAGGCTGAGGGGGACCCGCTCCTGCAGGATTTCAACCACAACCTTTCGGCCAAGTCATCTGCGTTCTTTTTCGGGAACGCGTTCATTGTGTCCACCATCCCAATCTGGTTATATCAGTGAATATAGCATATGGATCTTATTCAGTCTGCTGTTCTCTATAGTGGATGACCCTAGTAAGCACATATTTGGCAGCCTTTGCACACAAGAATGTAAAATTTGTTCTCAAGCACAAAGTGGCACAGAAGAGGGAGGATGCTGTTTCTAAAGAAGTGACTTGGAAACTTTCTGAAGCTGATAATAGAAAGATGTCTTGGAAGGAGAAAGATGAAAGAATCTTGTGGAAGAAGAATGAAGTGCTGATTATGAAGTTACAACATTTTCCATCTTCTATAACAACACTCTGTTCTTGGTCTTGGTCATTGTGGCTTCCTTCTTTATATTGAAGAACTTCATTCCTACAGTGAACTACCCTTTGTTCATAAGAGCTTCATCAGGACTCATCGCCCTCCTGTCTACTGGCTCCAGTAGACAGACCATTAGACCATGGCAGCTCCCCCCGGGTTACATCAGTGGGTGGCCTGTGATGTATGGGCAGGCAGCAGGGTGGTCAGGAAGGGAGACACACAAGATGTTTTTATAGTCTGGAGCTTGAGGGTTTAAAAAATCAACAGAATGTAATTCAGCACTTGTTTATTGGTTCTTTTTGACAGATTGCTGAAATTAAATGAATTGAAAGGTAAAAATAATAACATTTTATAATTGTCTTAATAAAGGCCTAGTATACCATTTATTGAAGTTATTATTGCTTACCATATAGTTTTTATAACCATCAAAAAGGCTACCTTAGAAAAAATCTTACTAAGCTCTCCTACCAGCCTTAATAACATATGTATAGACTCTATTGAATCTTTCTATTTACCTGTAGAAAACCAAAAGTGTAATTTCTCTTTCAAATGATGTGCTTTTTCTTTTCTTAATTTTATTGTTTTGGCTATAGCCTCCAGTTAATATTGAATAAAACTGGTAAAAGTGAGTATGCTTGACATTTTACTGATTACAAATAAAATTATTCTAACATTTCAAAATCACATATAATGCTTACTGTAGATTTTTGGATACCATATCTTTATCAGAATAAAGATTTCTTTTTGTGACATCTCTTATTATCTTCTTCCAAACTAACAGAATTTGTTAACTGGACACACGGGGAAAGAGATGGGCAGTGTAAAGGACCGGATGTTTCAATACGTTCAAAACAAGTTTACTGGTGAAAGAAAGTAGCAGAAGATACTGAAATCCACTAAAGAGTTTAAGATTTCAGACTATGAGGAATTCTAGGTACAAGGTCCATGCAAGTGTCTCCCCAACTTTGGGAACACAATCTCCATCAGTACAAATTTGACTACATACTCTCAATATCTGTATATATATTCAAGATATAAAAAAAAAAGATAAAGATGATATTGAAAATATTTTAAAATGTCTTCAGCTTGTTCAAGTCACTATAGTAATTATTAGTTGATCACTCAACGTATGTGTATTTATCTCTTGCTATTTAACAAAACACCATATACTATGTGCCTTAAAACACAAATGCATTCATTCACAGTTCTTTAGGTCAGAAGCCTGGCACAATGTGGCTAGTTAACCAAGCTGAGTTCTCACCAGAAGCCTGGCACAATGTGTCTAGTTAATCAAGCCTCATTCTCATAGGGAGGCACTGGAAAAGATCTGCTTCTAAGCTCATTCTTGTTAGCAGAATTCAGGTTCTTGCGGTTGTAGAACAGAGGTTCTTGTTTCCTTGCTGTCAGCCAAGGACCATCCTCTGTTCCTACCTTTATTCCTTGATATGTGGTTCCCCTCTGTCTTCAAACCAGCAAATGTGCACAGAATTTTAGTCTTTTACTTCTCCTACCACCAGCAGAATTTAAAAAAAAAAAAAAAAAATCTCTGCTTTTAAAGGGCTCATTTGATTAGGTGGGGCCTATCCAGATAATTTCCCTCTTAATGTCACATGTTCCTCACAACAGTCTAATCATAAGGTGGGAGAGCAGGTTGATAGGGGGTCTTAAAGGCCATCTTCGGATTTTTCCCACTACATGATGATATACACTTAGGGTAAGGTTTTATTAATGACAGTGGCTGTAATAATAATGACGACGGTCACTATTGAGAATTAAATAAACTGCGAGGTTAGAATGCTTGGTGGACAGAAATTGGAAGCATTTTCCTTGAAAACTGAAACAAGACAAGGCTGTCAATTTTCTGTTCAACATTATATTGGAAGTCCTAGCTAGAACAATTAGACAAGAGAAGGAAGTCAGGGGTATCCAAATAGAAAAAGAGGAAATCAAGCTATCTCTCTTTGCAGATGACATGATTGTATACCTTGAAAACCCAAGAGTATCTGCCAAAAACCTCCTTGCACTGATAAAGGACTTCGGCAAAGTCTCAGGATATAAAATAAATGTACAAAAGACAATCGCATTTCTATACATCAATAATAAACAAACAGAAACCCAAATAAAAAGCACAATTCCATTTACAATAGGCACCAAAAAAAAAAAAAAAAAGGAAAGAAAAGAAATACCTTGGCATCTTCCTAACCAGAGTTCTTCTGAAAGCAAATCTAAGGCCAACCATAGGAGGAGAGGTTTCCTGTTCTGGTGCTGACCTCTAGTGATCATTGGCCTTCACTGAAGTCTCTGATTCCGCTTTGTCTTTAGAAGATGATTTGCATTCACCACTGCCATGTTCTGCCTTAGCCTCCAGTCTCTGAGATACATATGCTGTGTATTCATCTTATCACAACTCTAGGCTCCTTTGGATTACTTGACTCTCTTTCAGCCTCTTCCATGGGCCTTGACATTACAGATGCTTCACTGTAGTCGTATTCAAATTGGAATGCATACACCCAGATGTGTACCCTCTGGGGATACACAAATAAACTTCAAGGAGTATGTGAGCACAATAATTTTGTTGTTGCTTGTAAAAAAAATCAGCTTTATGTAGGTATGATTTATGTGAATAAAATTCACCAATTTGAAGTTTACAGTTCTGTGACTTTTGACAAATGTTTGTCATCATGTAGCCACTATGATCATTATATAAAACATTTCATCACTCAAAAAAAATTATTGAATATATCAGTAGTTCATTCTTCTTAAAAATAGCTTTGAGATATAATTCACTCACTCATAAGTGGAACCTGAAAATTTATCATAATACTACAAGAAAGGGATGGCAGTGGCGGGATACTGCCAGGGTGGGGTGGGGGTGGGGTGGGGGAGGGGAACACAGCATCAATAAGGATACCTGATTTTAAACCAGGCAAAGTTGGGACCAAAGGGAGGCGCAAACTTTACTTGTACAATGACCACTTGTATACCTAATCCTGAATTGTACCTCACATCTTTAAAATTTAAAAAAAGAGATATAATTCACATACCATACAGTTCACCCATTTAAAGTATACAATTAAATGTTTATTGTTTTTAGTAGACAAGGTCTCACTATGTTTCTCAGGCTGACCTTGAACTCCTGGGCGCAAGCAGTTCTTCTGTCTCAGCCTGCCAAGTAGCTGGGACTACAGGCGCACACCTCTGTACCCACACCAAAATGGTTTCTAGTGTATTTATGGAGTATATTTTATGGAATTTAGTATATTTTAGTATATTTACAGAGCAACCATCACTGCAGTCATTTTTAGAACTATAATATGTGCAAGCACATGGGTGGATTTCAGAGAATTATGCTAAGAAGTTAGTCATAAAAGATTGTATACTGACCATATGGTAATACTTACATGACATGCTAGAAAAGACAAAACTACAGCAAGAGGAAGCAGAACAATGACTGCCAGAGCCTTGGAGGGAGGGAGGAGATTGACTGCAAGGATCATGAGGGAACTTTTTTGGGGAGATGAAATGTTATCATCACTCTGAAAAGAAGTCCCATACCCATTAGCAGTCTTCCTCATTTCCTCCTTATGCTCCCAGTGCTACAAAGCCACTAACCTACTTTCTGTCTCTATAGATTTCTCTCTTCTGGACATATAAAGACAAATTTGTCGGTACTTAATTCCCCTTTTCAACTAAAATATATTCCATCATATGAGTATACTGCATTTTGTTTATCCGTTCATTAGTTGATGGACATTCGGATTGAAACCTAGAGCCACTTTCGGCCATTATAAATAATACTGCTGCGAACATTTGTGCACACATTTTTGTGTAAATGAATGTTTCCATTTATCCTGGGTGTATGCCTAGGAGTGGAGTTGTTGGGTCATATGATAACTTTATGTTTAATATTTTAAGAAAGTTTGTTCTTTTTTATTGCTGAGAAGTATTCTATTGGTTTATCCATTTACCAGTTGATAAACATTTTGGTTGTTTCTATCTTCTGACTATTATGAGTAAACCTGCTGTGAACATTTGAGTACATATGTGAACATATACTTTCATTTCTCTTGGGTAAATTGCTAGGAGAAAAATTACTTGGTCTTATGGTATGTATGTTTAACTTTATATAAATTGTCAAACTGTGTTCAAAATTATCTGTATCATTTTGTATTCCCACCAACAGTGTGTGAAAGTATCTATTGGTCTACACCCTCATCAGCATTTGATTTTGTCAGCCTTTAATTTTAGTCATTCTAGTGGACATATACTGGTTTTAATTTGCATTTACCTGACGGCTGGTGGTGCTGAACATCTTTTCCTACTTGTTGGTCATTCATATATCTTCCACGGCGAAGTATCAGTTAAAATATTTTGCCCGTAATCACATCATTGAAATAAAACAAAATCTCTACTTGCTTGAAAAAGCTGCAATCTTGGTTCAATTCAGTTTTACTTATTCTGCATCTACCATGGAACTGACGTAGCTGGAGAAGAACCCTCGGATGTGCTTTCAGTTTCAATTCAAGTGGGGCCCTTAGAGCATGCAGCTCAGCAATCATACTGCATTCACTCTTGTACTTTTTTAGATGATGATTTTATTCTTTCTCTAGTCTCTTCAAATCCCTACCACTTTAATCTTCATCTTTTGCTGCTACTTTTTTTTTTTGAGAAAAATCAAAGCAATTAGAAAAGAATTCTCATCATTACAACCACCACTTTCTACCACCTGCCAGCATACTGTGCTTTCCTCCCATTCATGTCAGATGAACATTTCCTGCTCTTAACCTGCATGCTGTGTCTCTTCACCTTCGGCCTACTCAAGGACATTGGCCCAGTTATTCTTTTTTTTTTGAGTTGGAGTCTTATTCCATCGCCCAGGCTGGAGTGCAGTGGCACACTCATGGCCACTCCAGTGTCGACCTGCTGGGCTCTGGCGATCCTTCTGCCTCAGCCTACCATGCAGCCGGAAATACAGGCACGTGCTACCATGCCTGGCTAATTTAAAAAAAAAAATTATTGTAGAGACGAGGTCTTGCCAAGTTGTCCGGGCTGGTCTTGAACCCCTGGGCTCAGGCAATCCTCTTGCCTCAGTCTCCCAAAGTGCTGGGATTACAGTCTTGAGCCAGCAAAGTATAGGGTTTTGTTTTTTGTTTTTGTTTTTTTTTTGAGTTGGAGTCTCACTCCATCGCCCAGGCTGGAGTGCAGTGGCACACTCACTGCCACCCCAGAGTCGACCTGCTGGGCTCTGGTGATTCTTTCACCCCAGTGTCGACCTGGTTCCGGCAATCCTTCTGCCTCAGCTTTCCAAGTAACTGGAACTACAGGCACACGCTACCATGCCCAGCTAATTTTTTATTTTATTGTAGAGACGAGGTCTCACCAAGTTGCCTGGGCTGGTCTCGAACCCGTGGGCTCAGGCAATCCACTCACCTTGGCCTCCCAAAGTGCTGAGATTACAAGCTGAGCCACTAAGCCTGGCCTGCCCAGTTATTCTACCTTCTCTTTCCTAAATTATCGGATTCTTACCCCTCTCTATTGGATCATGCTCAAACATGTGTTAATATTCTATCTTTAAAAAAAATCTCTTGGGCTCTCTTTATCTTTCCTCCAATCTCACCAAGTCACTGCCTCATACCTGTTCTACCCTTTACCTAAAAACTCCTTGAAAGAATTGAGGAGAAAGAGTCCATTCTCTCTTAGACCATTCTGATCAGGCTTACATCCCCACAGCTCCATCAAACTTGATCTTTTCAATCATCTTTAGAGCTACCGATACATGCAACAACATGAATGGCTTTCAAAGTATTATGTTAAGATGTCAGTCATAAAAGACTACATACTGACTGTATGTCCTCTGTATTGCTAAATCCAGTGGCCATTTCTTAGTCCTCATTTTACTTGACCTATCAGAAGCATTTGACTCATTTAATCTTTCCTTTCTCATGAAGATACTGTCCTCACTTGACTTAGAGGTTACTTGTTCTACACACAGTCTTCCCCATTTCAGTCAATGACAACTTTGTTTTTCCAATTATTCAAGCAGAAAATCTTGGAGCTATCCTTTGCTCCTCTTTTTCTCTTACAGCTCACATTCAATCTGTCAGCGTATCCTGTTGCCTCAACCTTCAGAATATGTCTTGAAGTCCAAGCATTTTAATTATATAACAAATTGGTATCTCTACAGATAATTGTCATTGGCTTTTTTGTGAGTTATCACATTTTAAAAAATATAATAGGCTTTTAGAGTGCACAGATACTTTTCCTTATCATATCAGAAAATATTATGTTTAATCTTCAAAAACAAGATTTTTAACAAGCTCAAATAAAAAGACCTGTTTGTAACAACCAAACAAACAACAACAAAGCAACAGCAAAAACATACATTCATATATCCATTTCTTAACACCTCAACAACAACACGCATACACCCACATCTACTTCTCACCACCTTTACTGCTACCATCCTGGTTCAAGCCACCATAATCTCTGCTTGCATTATTATAATAACCTGTAAATTGGCCTTCCTACTTTCATCCTACAGACCATTCTCAGCATAACAGCCAGGGTGATCCTCTTGAAAAATAAGATCATGTCATAATTGTGCTCAAAACCTTGAGATTTGCTCCTTTTCTCTTAGAGGAAATGCCAACATTCTTACACTGGCCTCCAGAGACTTACATGATCTTCCCTCCACCCCCCTTATCTCTCTCCCCTTATTTCCTACTGCTGTTCCCTTCCCTGCTGCCCTTCTGTTCCAGACATATTGGCCTGCTTGTTAGTCCTCGAACAAAGCTAGGGTTTCTTCGGCTCAGGTCTTTAATGCTTGCTCTTCCCTCGACTAGACCTCCACAGTCCTCATGACTGACTGCTTCATCTCCTTCAAGTCTTTGCTCAAATATCACCTTTTCAGAGAGTCCACCCTAAGCATCCAATTTAAGTTGCAAACATTCCATGCACTCCTAATCTCCTTTGTGCTACTTTATTTTTATTTATTGATTGTTATTGTTTTTTTGTTTGTTTGTTTGTTTGTTTTGAGTTGGGGTCTCACTCTGTCACCCAGACTGGAGTGCAGTGGCCGCTCCCGGCCACCGCAGCCTCGACCTGCTGGGTTCTGGCGATCCTTCCGCCTCAGCCTTCCGAGTAGCTGGAACTACAGGCGCGTGCTACCACCCCTGGCTAATTTTTTGATTTATTGTAGAGATGAGGTCTCGCCAAGTTGCCCAGGCGGGTCTCGAACCCGCGGGCTCAGGCAATCCACTCACCTCAGCCTCCCAAAGGCGCGGGATTACAGGCTGAGCCACCGAGCCCGGCTCCTTCTAGATGTTTTAATGTCTCTGCATTTTGTGACTTTTCAGTAGCACACACCTGGTTGGAGTCTAAGTTCTTTAAAAATAGAGTCATGGGCTTTTGATTCTTTGTGACTCCTCAGAATGGCCTGGTCAGAGGCACATGGTATATGCTGCTGACTCACTCAATAGATAGATGGTTGAATAACATAAAGGAAAGAACTCTTCCACTTGCATTGTCCCAGGACTCTAGGTGACTGTCTAACAATGATCTATCTCTGGTCCTACTGTGTGTGTATAATAGAACTAGAAAGGCCCAAGAAAGCATTTTTTTTAAGCAATGTGGCCTTGGGCAAGTATTTTAAACTTCCTGTGCTTTAATGAGAATAATCATATCATTCCCTTAGGGTTATGGTGAAGCTAAAATGAGACAATGCATTTAAAGGGCTTAGCAAATATAAGGTGTTTAATGATGAGAATTATTACTGTTATTACTGCATTGGCAAGAGGTTTGGAATTTAAGGCTATTATTTCCACACAAAAAATTACATGCCTGTTTTTAAAAAAGAAAAGCTTATGTTTTCAATAGTTAAAATTCGGAAAGACTATATATTGACTTGGTTTAATGAAAAATATATCAAAATGAGAACTCTACATAACCAAGTTTCTACAACAAAAAATTGCAAGGAAAAAATTAGAGAGAGAACCAAAAGATTAAAAGGGAGTGAAGAGGCCGGGCTCGGTGGCTCAGCCTGTAATCCCGTGCCTTGGGAGGCTGAGGTGAGTGGATTGCTTGAGCCCGCAGGTTTGAGACCCGCCTGGGCAACTTGGCGAGATCTCATCTCTACAATAAATCAAAAACTTAGCTGGGTGTGGTAGCGCGCACTTGTAGTTCCAGCTACTTGGAAGGCTGAGGTGGAAGGATCGCCGGAGCCCAGCAGGTTGAGGCTGCAGTGGCCGGGAGCAGCCACTGCACTCCAGTCTGGGCGACAGAGTGAGACTCCAACTCAAAAAAAAAAAAAAAAAAAATCAAAGATAATTGGACAAATGTGAATGTTTACTGAATATTTGATAATAGTAAGGAATCATTTTCTTTAAATATGATAGTGGTGTTGTGGTTATATTTAAGAAAAAGAGTTTGTGGTTTTAGAGGTACATACTGAAATATTTATAGATACAATTATATGATGTCTGGAATTTGTTTCAAAGTAGTCTGAGGCAGAGGGACTATGTAGGAGGTATAAATAAACACTGACCTTGAGGTGATAATTGTTGAAGCTGGGGATGGGCCATGGAAGTTCATTGTACTCTTTCTACTTTTATCTATCTTTGAAATTTTCTAGTAAAAAGTTTCTTTTCATTACCATTACAAGACTCAGTCTGAGAGCCACTAACATAAAGAATCTGCCACATTCCCTTTGATAGTTACTAACAAATATATTGCCTAAAACTCAAAATCAAGCTAAATATTAGGAATAACTTGACATTTCATTTTTAACATTAGCCAGAAGAAAACAGAAATCTGCTACAATTGCTACCAAATTAGTGTTTAAGATTTGCAATTGTTAATACCTCAAACCCATGGGGGAGATTTTAAGCTCAGCTAATGAGCAAACTGTTTCATTTTGTTTTTGGTGGGAGTTAACCTTTGGCAGACTTCACTCGCTAATGCTTAAGTTTTGCTGACTAGTTTTATTAAGTTAATAGTTAAGTTTTGCTGACTAGTTTATTAGTTGATAGTTTAACTTTTGCTATGATGTGTATTCTTTTCCTTATTGTCTACTTAAATTCCCAAGAGAAGCAGAACAATACAAATTTTTTTCCAAAATGTCCTTTCATCTATTTTTGAAAATATGCCTGTAGGCTCACAGAGGCCAGTGAATCTATTCCTGGACTGAGTTATCTTCAAGACTGTTCAAGGCTGTTTCAGTAACTATAAACTTTCCTTTTTGCCCCCAGGTCTTACTCTCCTCCTGAAGACGTTTTAAAAACCAACTTTAGTAGCACCATGAAAACAAGCTCAACTCCTTGAATTAACTAGCCCTCTTTCTCTAGAAGCCAAAAAACCTGGGGTAAGGGGTAGGCGGTGAAATGGAAAAAAGCCTTGATAAGATAGAGATAGGCCTCATCAGTCCTCATAGGCCTCATCAATCCTCCATTTTAGTTGAAGTGGGGGAAAAAAAATCCTCATAGTTAAATAGTTGGCTGGGCATGAAATAGGGGAAGGAGGACACAGGTTAATATCTTTCCATGAAAAATCTGTTAAGAGGAGGTAGCCTGGGCAACGTAGCCAATTAAAGACTTTCAAGAAGTCCTGTCAGCAAAGCAAGAAAGTCTTGACTCTTTGAAGAGACTTCGTCCCCTTTCAAAATTCTGGCTCTCAATGCTTGGCTCTCAGAAGCCCTTCCCACTCTATATGCAACTGGTACTATGTCCTAGGGTGGATCCTAGGAGAAGATGTTCATACATCTGCAGGTGACAGGACAAAGGAACCTCCCCCAAGAAGGCAGGACCCATACCCATGATCCCAGCTCAATCTTCAGCATGTTTAAGAATGATGGACGGGGCTCCAGATCTTCCTCTAGGAAAAAGCTGAAGCCCTTTGACAGGGGAGCACTTACACTCCAGCTTATCTTGAGGTCTCCCCGTCTCCAGCAGGGACAGGTAACACACAACATCCTTCAGGTACACTATGGAGGATTTCGAGCTTGAAGACTGAGCAGCAGGGTCTTGCAGAGGGGATACTGCCACTTGGTCTTCAACTGCTGCTTGCTTCTCAGTCATCTTTGATTCTGTGATGGGCAAAAGAAAAGCATCCAAGGACACTCTCTGTTTAGAATATATTAAACCTCCTTTGTTGTCCCATCCTTTTCATGATGGAGGCAAGAATTTTATATGTGTCTTCAAAAGCTTTGGCTACATTAGATATTATCAAATTGGTGACCCTAGAAATCCAGTTTATGGAGTTCATATTCTCTGAACAGATCTCATTCTTCTGTTTCCTTGTAGAAAATTCATTCATCTATACTCTGTGAATATTCAGAAAAGATGATAGTGATTCTTGGTAATAACCATGGTCATCAGGTATATGTCATTTAACCTACTTTTTTGGGAATACACTCTACTTATAGAAGTAATTTTGGTTGGGGGTATTTTTCTCCCCCTCTCCCCACCTCTTACCTGGTTGGTATTTCAAAATGGTAAATGACCAATAGTCATTTAGCATTATACCCTCTCACAATTTTATTCTCAAATAAAGATCATAAAGATATAAATATTCAAAAGTGAAAACTGGGATTGATATCCAAGTGATTTCCAGAAACTAGGAATAACTGAAATTAAACTGCAAGCCTGATCAGTTGGATTTTTAAAAATGTAGAATGTGAACTTACTGTACCACAAGAATAGAGTAAGTCTTTTCTCAGAAAATTTTCTTCTCTTAGGTAGAAAAACTCTTTGTCTCTTCTATACTCTGTCCTCTGGCTCAGAAATATAAGGTCTATCACTGACAAGAAAATTGGACACCTCTATTTTGCTGTGTGATTCTACTTCTTGAGACACTTTGAGTGCAGTCTCTTTTCCCTCAGCTTCTTTACCTCCATAACTATCAGAAATGATCTCTTACTATCCTCTAGGAGTATACAGCACACAGAAAACAGCTAACGAGGGAATAAATGGAAGATGAGCAGTGGAAAATCCAACTTAGGTATTGTACTATCACCAAGAAATAAAGTGCTGAAGGTACAGGCAGAAGGAGAGACATCGTTGATAGCAATGTTGCTGGGGAAGGCAATGTTATCCATTAACTTTTCATTCAGAGAACCACAGAGCCAAGCAATGGGAGTAAACATTCCATCTCAGGTCAGCAGAGCTGTGCTGGATGAGAGCCTGCCAGGTCCTGGGTTGTGGGTCCAAGAAGGGAGTCAGTCATCATTCAGATGGAGAGTAGGAGTCACTGATGAACTTGGTATGTTACAAAAGGCCCCATGAAGAGATCAAGATGGAGCCTCTGAAACAGGATGCAAAACAAGAAAAGGAAGCTTCATTCTGAAGTCTCAGAGCACCAGATTTTTGAAAGTAATTTCCTATTGGACAAGACCCTCAGTGGGTCACAAGAAGATTTAGCTTCTGTTAAATGAGAGCAGAAAGCGTCAGGGTTGAACAAGTAGAGATGAAAAAGTATTAGGATGAGATAAAAACAGGAGTAGTGAGATAGGGGAGGTTGTAATAAAATTATGCATGCAACAGAAGTGTTAAAATCATCACTGGAGGAAAAGTTATGTAAAAACATAACTTAATAATGTACAGGACAAATGAGAGAAGTCCTTTGTACTAGGTCATCCATTTTTCCCCAAGTATTGCTATATCTTCAGATTATTCATTCATTAAAACACTATCCATGTGTTCTACTTTGATTAAAATAGAGTAACAGGGCCCAGATTTACCCTCCCACCTGAAACACTAAAAAACTGGGCAAAAGATATTAAACAATGGTTCATAAGACATTGAATACCAGGGAGTGTCAAACAGTGACTCCCGAGGAGATGACAAGACCCCTACAGTAGGTACATGATACAGTTTGGAAAGGTTTTCTAGGTTGCAGTGCAAGAAGGGGAACTCAGGCAGACTCTGGCAGTCTCGTTGAGTGGAGATGAGGCTGGGATTCTGGGACTCCATGGTGGTGGGGATTCACAGACTAAGGCTTGGAGAGGAAGCGCCACACACACACACACACACACACACACACACAGAGAGAGAGAAAGAGAGAGAGAGAGAGAGACAGAGAGAGAGAGTGAGGGAGACAGAGAGACAGAGAGGACAGAGAAACAGAAAGACAGAGAGAGAGAGAGTGTGTGTGTGTGTTCTGGAGATGTGTAGAAGATTTCCTTTGGGAAATCAGTAGAGTTCCTCTCAATTATTCAGCTGAGTACTGATGAACACATTCCTATGAGGAAAGTACCTGAGACTAGGGAAAGACTCAGGATTAGAGGGAACAATTTCTGAAGTGCAAAGAGAACCAGGAGAAATGCCTATTCCCATAAACCAAGGTAGAAAACCCCCATAATTCATGAATCATTGGTAGAGCACTCGAGTGCTTTGCCTCGGTAGTGAGGCAAAATTAGCTCTAGAGTAAATGTCTTTTGCCCAACAAAACTGAAAAGATATACTCAGAAAGATCAGACTATTTCCAACTAACTTAATTGTACCCAGAAACAAAGCTCAAGAATATTTGTAGGAATGCAAAAATATTCAGTGTCCATCACTTAAAGGGGAGATAATGTGAATTCTACACAAATTCTTCCAGAAAATCTAAGAGAAGGAAATCCAATGTAACTCATTTTGTGAGGCCAACATTACTCTAAAGCCAAAACCAGACAATAACATTATAAAACAATAAGCCTGCATGTCGATATCTTTCATGAACATAGAGGCAGAGATTCTTGGCAAAATTTTAGTCAATTGAACCACATAATATAGAAAAATAAATTAAATAAGACCTAAATGAATAAACAATTAAGCACAAGAACATCATTAAAGCTCAGGAGCATTTATAACAGTTTTATTTATAATAACCCTAAACTGGAAACTACTCAAATGTCCATCAATAAGTTAATAAATAAATTGTGGAATATCTGTAAATTAGAATACGAATCAACAACTAAAATATATGAACTATGGATACACAAAATACGGGAAATCTCACAATTGTTATGCTGAGTGAAAAAAAGCCAGAGTATATAGTGTATGATTCCATTTATATACAATTTAGACAATGCAATCTAATATATAGTGACAGAAAGTAGATCAGTAGTTGCACAGGGATAAAGGGTGGGTGGGTGGGGAGGGTGGGAGAAAAGCATTACCAAAAAAACTTTTAGAGATAATGGATATGTTCATTATATTGATTGTGGTGCCGGTTTTACAAGTGTATACACATGTCAAAACTTATTAATTATATCCTTAAAGCATGCAATTTATTTTATGTCAATTATACCTCAACAAAAATGTGTTAAAAACATTCTTACAGCAGTTTCTGAAGATCCTTGGATTACTAGAGTTGTGTTTGGATCTTGAGCCATTGCTTTAGTTTCCACTGTTCACTCCTGTCATAGAGATGCTGGGGTCCGGGAGGACTGAATGACACTGACACTGTGTTCTTCCTTCTCATGCTGCCTTACATAAAATACCCTAACTGATAGCCATCTGAGTACATCCCTCAAGTACCACCAGAACAAAAAGGCTAAGGCCATCTTCTAGATCACAGAGGTTCCGTCCTGGTGCCATGTCATAAAATGTGAGAGTTTCTGGGCAGACCTGTATTACTTGTTGCCTTCAGTTGGGCAAATTGGTCTAGTGGAAGAGCATCAGGCCAGCAGTAGAAGACTGGAATTCTGTGCTAGATTCAAGCAGGCTTACTCTCCCACACCCAACCACAGGCATCTCATCTGTTAAAAGAGGGGGATTCCACTAAAATGAATGTTTACCCAAAGTCTTGAATGACAAAAAGGCTTGTGAATATATTTGAGAGTAAAGAACAAAGCTAGGTACAAAATTACAAATACAGTGCAATTGGATCTCAATTCTGTAAACAAAATTTATAGGAACAAAACCTACAAGGAGGACACACACACAAACACACACACAGTTGCATTGGTGGGATTATGGTGATTTTATTGATTCTTTTATTTTTTAAGACAATTTTTAGAGTACTTCTAGGTTCACAGCAAAGCTAGAAGAAGGTACAGAGATTTTTCACATACCTGCTGCCCTGACGCATAGCCTACCATGTATCAATCCCGCATCTGAGTGGTACATTTGTTACAAATGATAAATACACTGACACTTCATCACCACTCAAAGTCTATAGCTTATGTGTGGATTCACTCTTGGTATTATACATTCTATGGGTTTAGGCAAGAGTGCAATGACATATTTCTACCATTATTAGTATTATACAGAGTAAGTTTTGTTGCCCTAAAATTTCTCTGTGTTTTGAATATTCATTCTCCCCTTCCTCTTGATCTCTGAGAACCATTGGTCTTTGTTGTTGATCTCTGTTGTTTCTTTATTACTATTTTTTATCCATCAAATTTTCTACAATGTGAGTATATTACTTTTAAAATTGGGGAAAACCAAGAAAAAATAATGGAGAACTTTCTTTGAAACTCCTATATTCCAGACCGCTGAAACATCTCAACAGCCCAAGAAACTAACTAAAAACCAGGAGACTAAAGTTCTCCTGATTTTTCTCATTCAGGCCTGGGCTTCATGAAGGGAAGGGTAGACTCAGCCTTTTCTGAGCTGACATCCTGACAATGACAGACAGCTTAGGACTCTGAGGAAATGTCTGGACTCTGAAGGTCCTTGTCTACTTATGGACACAGGCATAAGTCTATCAACTTTGGGAATGAATAACTTGAAGTGTGTTGTGCCAGGTCTGAGCTTAGGGACTGAACTGATAGGCTTAGATAGGCCATATCAAATAAGAATTTAGTTTCTTCCTTTGGTTTCTGCTTGGGCCACAGGGAAAGGTTAGATTTTCAACAGATGGCCTGATCTCAGGTGATTATAGGACTTGGCTTTCTTTGCTGGCAAAGACCACTCTCTGGGGTGTCTACTAGGCCCTACCTTCTTATTTCTGGTGAGCAAGGGCATTTAATTAAGACATCTGTGGAAGAAGGCCTAGCAGGAAAAGGATTTACTTCTTTAAATCCCAAGTCTCAAAAGGAGATTTTAAAAAACGCTACAAATCTCCCTGGACTGAGAGTCAGATAGTTGCCCTTTCATGCTCTGACCACAGAGAGCTGATTTTCCTCATACACAAGGAAAATGGTACATCATAAAATCATCCCAGGAAGAAATCTTTGGAAGTTTCTCTTTTAGACCCAGAATGATAAAGCTATTGCAAGTAAGTGGTCAAATAAGTTGGCTGATTTCCATTATCATCATCAATCATCTTTTCTCAAGTATCATGTCATGATTTATCCCCAATAAGCTTCCTTGCTACCTCAGAAACTTCATCCACTAACACAAACCCTGCCCAGACGATTTGGAACTTCAAGGAATGAAATGTAACTTTTCCCAGATTCTTCCTGACCAGATATTTGGATTAAGGAAGTCTCTAGGTAAAGAATTTGGGGCAGGATATTTTTTTACCATTGCTTTTCTTGCTGGGAGTTGAAAAAAATCTCAAAGTTTTGAGATTCACCCTTTCCTTTCTACCATGAGAATGCCAGAATATGCCTCCTCTACTCCATATAAGATGTAAGAGTTATTTATGCCTTTAATCCATTTCACCAGGGGACCACGGACCTAGAATGGGCTGGGTGGGGTGCTGAGCATGGGGTGGGCCAGCCAACATTTTTGTAGGGCCTTGCCCTGCTGTTGCCCCTGAAGGCATCAGGAAGACATTGATGCCCTTAATCTTTGCTTTCTGGAGCTCCACAAGTCACCTGGAAATTTGCTGAGCTTATGGTCCAGAAGTAACAAATTTCCCCCCCACCTCAACCATGCTCTGCTTTCCATTTATAATGAATTTTTTTTTTGAAATCTCACCTGTCCTTCAGTTAAACACCAAAAACTCTATAATCCTTTTAGTTTTCTTTTTTGCTGTAACTGCAAAAAAAGACCAGAACTACATCTAGTGTCTACTTGAAGAAATTATCTCATCCTAGGTCCCTGTTGCAATTCATTCCTCTTCTCCTTCAGTTGTAGTATCTCTTCTCTATCTTGTTTTATATGTATTTGAAAAATATAACAAAACTGCATTCTTTGTCTCCTGGGCACATCTCAAGAGCTGAAATTCACCTTTGAGTAGCTATAAATCTTTTCAATAAAATTATAATGGACAGAAAAAAAGGTCTGACTCTCTGAATCTTTGTATTTGAAGCTTCAGGAGCCACTTGGGAGAAAATGAGTTCATGGGAGACTTCGCATGAGAATAGGATGCCCTACTGACACATGGAATTTGAGGGTGCAGACTGAAGGAGATTATGGCAGACCACAATGAATTTAGAATAGGGTTTATTTCTGGAGGGTGGCAGCATAATAACAGCTAATATTTATCGAACACTTACTATGTGCCAGACATTGTTCTAAGCATTTATACATTCAACTCATGTAACCTTCATAATAACACTTATTATTATCTTGTGTTACAGATGGGGACACTGAGGCACAGAGACACTGTTCAAACATGCCCATGATTACAGAACTAGGTAGTGTCATAGTTGAGAATCCAATCCAGGCAGTCTGATTCTGAAGTATGGATTCTTAACCAATATGCTCTATTGCCTGACTCAGCTTGGTGGACAGCACCCAGGAAAGTTGTATTGGACATGAGAACAGACGTCAAGTATGCTAACCTTTGCTCCTTCTTGTTTTCTTAGGAGCTTCTGGCCTCGAATCTGTTTGCAGCACAGAGGAATGGCTTCTTATTGAAAAACGTGCCAGAAAAGATTCCATGTCTCTTACAGCCCAGCAGTGGGGTCTATGGAAGGCAGGCACCACTGCAGTGGTCCCACTGAGAGCACAGCCTTGCTCATTCCACCAGGAACTGAACAAACCACCAGGCACCTCAATAGAGACCACTGCCTCTTCTCTCAGTGCAGGAAAGAACTTTAGAGTTGGACAGTTCAAGATTGAATCCCCGGCTCCACAGATCGCACCAGTGGCATCTAATTTCTTAAAACCTCAGTTCCTCATGTGTAAAGGAGTGTGATTGTGAAGGTTACATGAAATATGTAATAAACAGGTACCTGGCAAATGGACCTTGAAACTTTAGCTGGCTTCCCCTGCTAACTTACTCAACATAGTGTATGTGTATCTTGTTGGAAGTCAACCACGGCACATTCTTATCTTCTTGCCCGATCTCTCTCCAGTTGCCTGAGTGTTTTCTATACCTCAGCTCAAGAGTCACCAGTTTACCTTCTCTCTCTCTTTTCCTCTCTCCCTCTCTCCTTCGCTCTGCCCCCCCCCCCCCCCGCCCCACACATTAGTGAAACAATTTACCTAACCTCAGGATCCTAGAATATTTGAATGGAGAAGCTCTAGAGATGGAGATTTTAAAGGTCACAGAGGATAAGATCTGCATAAAGGTGCACAATTACACAGAGATGAAACTGCTGGGTAGGCGTTCCCACTTCTCTCCAAGGAAGAGGTACTCCTCACTCCTTCCCCAAATCTCACATTCCAAAGACTTACCAGTATCAGGGGCACAGGCCTCGTCTGCTTTGGCAGCATTGTCCACATTCTGTATGTTGGAATCTGGGGAAAAAAGAAGGTTGAAAGAGCAACCCAAGGCCTCCAGCTTCCTGAGGGGGCAGGGAATCTTGTTTACTTAGGTTATGTTTGTGTTTCTGGGTTACTGTCAGTTGGGTTCATACTCACTTATAGGGATTGACTGTGTCTCCCCATCATAGATCAAGCTCCAGGCTTGGTCTGACGTCCCTAGACTAGTCCCAGCCTTGACACAGAAGCTGAATGTGCCCCAATCATGAACTGGCAGCCTTTGCTGAAGGATCTCTTCCCCCTGCCATCCATTCCATACATTAGTCTGTGTCCCCACTCCCCACCCCCCGCTCTCTGATCCTGAGTGGCAGGAATTATGCTTCTTCTTTATTCCTTTTATTGAGAGATTCATCAGACAAGGTTGCCTCTAAAGGCCCCATGAGGAAAGGAGTTCTGATCCCTTGATCCCCATTGCCACCCCATGGGGAAGTTACTATGCTCAGGGGACCCCCTAAGAATGCAGCTTGTGCCTGTGGCAAGGGGGTTAGAGCTACATAATGCCCTCCCATCTTGCAGAAAACCGGTCTGTGCACCTGGGCCATTGGCCTCATTGCTGCTGGCCTCCTCCTTTGGGTGGTCAGGGGTCTCTCGTCTAGGCTTCTGGCTGAAGGCCAGGAAGAGGTGAGTGCTCAGTGGCTGAGGGAGGTCCACCTCCAAGTATGTCCTCATGAACAGCTTGAAGACATCATAGCTAATTGGCTGAGAAGGGGCAAAAAAAAAAGTTAGTGGAGCGAAGTGAAGGAACAGAGAGTGAAGAGAAGTGAAGGAAGAGAAGGAAAAGGAGTCAGGGAAGAAGTGGCAGGTGAAATAAATAGAAAGGGAAGCAGAAGGAAGTGGAGGAGTTGATGGGGGTAGGGATGAAAAGACCAAGGAGGTGACAGAGGTTGACAGACATGGGGGCAGGGGATGGGATGTATGAAAGGGAAAATGTCGGAGCATATCGGGGCTCATTGGAGCACAGATCCAGGGAAGGCTTTTGTAATAAGAAATGATATGATGTAAATTTAGACAAAAAGGGGGGTGATGGAGAGTGAGCACTGGGAGTGCAGGCTGTAGGGAAGGGCCCTGCCTTAGTCCAGGGACATGGCTCTAATGAGCAGGGATGAGGTCAGTGCTTTAGAATCCTAGCTATGATGAAGAAGGATGGGGTTGAAAACATGATGGAAAGAAATGGCTTTTCTGTGTATCTTGGTTTCCTCTTGTGCTGTGAGGAGTGTGAGTCCTGAGGATTCAGGTCTCAGAAAGTAGGAAACACCTGGAAGAGAAAAGAACAGGTTCCATCCTTTATTACTTTCATAATCCTGATCATCCCTAGGCAAACTCCAGGATAACCAGGGAGTGTGTGAGTCTGGCTCAGCTGTTTCTCAAAACATGTCCTTGTGAAGGTTTTAGGCACCAGGAGAAGAGCAAGAAGCCAAGGACAGAAGGCAGAACCAAGAGACGTGCCAATAACTAGACCCTCTTCCTGCTGTGCCTCTCTCAGTACCGCCTGGCTTCTGGTCCCAGGCTGGGAGCAACCCTGCCAGAAAGGACTGCTGCACTCAGCAAACCCTCCACAACAACAACAGTTTGCAGTGAGTCATCACTGGCTTGCACCTTGATGGCATCAGATTCTTCATCAAATCGGCAGATGCTCCTGGAAATCATTTGAGGAAGCACTACTCCACGATCTGCTGTGCAGGCTTTTGCGAATAATAATAGCCATGAGAATAAAAGTCCCTTTTTAGGAGCCTACTTGCATTTAAACCCTTGTCTGTTCTGGGAGATCTGAGTGCCTTCCCAGAACCAGGAGCTGTCTTGCATGGGTATAATCAAGTTTGGGTCCAAAGTCTTGGCCCTAAAAGCAAATGATACCCTCCCACCACATTGGGAGCTCACATAACAATTTCTGTTTAGCCCCAGGATGATCTGTTATATACATCACCTTTGCAGAGTGGAAGAAACCTGATTCAGTTGGACGGAGGTGCTTACCAGATTAAGGGAACTCTAAGCAAATGGTGGACTCACATTCCTTGTGACAGCTGTCCATCTCTCTGACCCTTTTCTGTACCTGAGGGACTCTTTCTATCCTGCTCTGTCTCTGTGGCCTCATCATCTCACAATGTTCCTTCCTCATGCTCCCTCCTACATTTTCCCAGCACACAAGAATCTTTTCCTCCTAATTTCCAAGTATAATCCACACTCTATGACCCTTGATTCTCTCCTGCTAACTCTGATCACATCCTCCCAGCAATTTCTTCTCTTCCACCTGCAAATATGTTCAATGACCACTATTACAAAGAAATTGCTGTCAACTAGGGCTAGCAATTTTTCCCCTTCCCCTTGAAATCCCCTGGCCCATCTTTTCCCCCTTCCCCTTGAAATTTCTACAAAGAGAGCAGATCAGTCTTCTCATCTCCTTAATTCTGTTCAGTTTGGATTCTAGCCCATTACCTCTGAGCCTGCTCTCTGGAAGGTCACAGATTTAATAGTCTCCATTTGATTTTCTCATCTTTGGCTTTTCTGCAGCATTTCATCCTCTCTTCTTTTTGAAACTCTCTAGTTTCCATGGAGTTGCTTTGTTTTGCTTCTCTTCATTTTCTACTTTGATTTGACTGAATATTTGCTGATGGCATTGCTATTCATTAATTTATTTCAAAAGTTCTTTTTGCATTGTCTTTTTGTACCATTTTAATTGACAAGTACTGTTTTAAAAATGCAGTTTTGAGTTCCAAAATGTTCTATAAATCTGTTTTGATTAGGATCAAGTGAAAGGTACCAGAATAAAATATTTCTGGAAAACTGACTGTACTAAATGATTTAATAAAAAGAAAGTTTAGTTAAACAAAGTGTAACATCATGCTGTAAAAAACGTTGGTTTCTTCTGCAGCAAACTGTGAGTGCTAAACTAGAAGATATCAAGTTCTAAACTGCTATTAGCTTCCTTCCTAAAAATCAGCTCCTCTTCTCGGCTCCACAGTTTCTGTTAGTGCCAGCAACACCATTATCCTTCCAATATTCCGGGATCAGCTTTGAACTCTCAGTTGTCTGAGACTAGTTCCTGTCCCTTCCTTCTGTCCACTGTTCCTCTGCAACATCTGTCACATTCAGACCTTTTCTATGCCCATTGTCCCTGATGCCATCATCAAAGTTCCTGGTTTCAGACTTCTATTTCATGCTTCACCTGGACCAATGCAATCCCTTTCCAAGTCTTCTTTGCCTCCACCTCCAACTGTTGGCCCTTCCATCTATCTTACTCATTCTTGCCAGATGGATCTTCTCAAAATCCAGCTCTGATAAGATCACTTTCTTATTAAAAAAAACTTGCCATGGTTTCTAATTGTCCATAGAGAGTTGAGATCAGTTGATGTACTACTGTGCACTTATACATTATAAAATACTTACAGAATTAAAATCAGAAGATGGAAATTAGATGAGATAAAAATGAATGTAAATGGTAGATTTAATATGTAGTATTCTTACAGTCCAGTGGACCATCCTGTGTGTTTCCCGAAAACTTTGGGATTCACAGCCTCGCATAATCCCCTTCCAATTCAGATTAATAGCTTCTTCAAGTTCTAAGACCATTCTGACATTTTCTCCTATCATTCCCTATGTTTACCTATATGCTCTGCTCTGATATCTGTTTTCTTTCCTGACAAAGCCTTCATGCATTTTACTCTGCATGAGCCTCTTCCTTCTCTACATGTTAAAATTCGGCCATACTTCAAGGACTAACTCAGCTGCCACCTCTTTCTAGGAAGCCTGATAATCTCCTGTACCTGAATTTCTATGCTTTGACCTCGGTTCCTGGCTTGTGACACTCACATCTGCTGTTTTATAATAATGTATAGTTATGTGCAACATGCCTTGGTTCCTCTACTATACCCAGAGCTCCTGGAAGGTAGTGAGAATGTCTTGATTCATCTTTGTATCTCCCATGCTGCCTCCCACAGTGTTTCTTGATAGATATTTGAACAAATGATGGGTTCCTAATTGGTACACCTCAGGAATGGCCTGATGCTGGAGAGGAGCACCTTCTAAGTACAAGACACAGTGCTGGGCACCCATGGAGAACACACTCATGGGTCTATATCTTCAAGAGATTCAGTGTTTATATATAAGAGGTGAAGTACTGAAATGATTACAATGCATGGTCATCAGTGGTGAGTAACACAGGGAAAGAACTGACAAACTGTTATGAGGATTTAGAAAATAATGATGATGGAACGCATGTCCAATCATGCATGCCCCTATCCTGGAGAACAGGATGGCATAGAATAAACCCAGAAACATAGAACATTCAAACCAGAAGAGCCTCAGAGGGGCTGGGTCTCCTCACGCTATTGAGAATCAGGAAATTCAGTGATTTGCCCCAGTGAACTAGTGGCATAGCAAAACCAGAAACCAGACCTTCTGACTCCTAGTACAGTGCTCCTGCTATTATATCTGTCACAGATCCCAGAGCTGCCATAGTGCTCCCTGCTACTCCTCCAAGCACCTCACGTTCAGCAGGCAAAGAAATGTGACAGTGTGCCATTCTCAAAGTGATATCTGGGTTACACAAAAGGTCTTTACAAGCACAGATCAGGAACAGAGTAGCTGTTTAGTAAATGCATGATGGGTGATGGGGTAAGGAGCGACTGGGTATCATGCCTAAACTGAGGCATGATGTGAGGCATGCCGGCAATTCTCTGAGTCCTGGATTGACATCACAGGCACCTTCATGGTTCAGGCCAAAGGAACTCTGTTTTTACTGGGCAGCTTTCATGCAGGAATTAGCTGGGCAACTGCAGCTGCCACAGTCTGCTTAAAGAGAGTGTATTAATTCTTACACAGGCCAAGAAGGGAGGAGAACTAGATGGGGAGCTTGGAGCAGACACCTGACTTCTTGTGAAAGCAGTGTGAGGGAGACTATTGCTGTCACTTTTTGGGATAAAACACATTTTGGCAATATAAATAACTTGCTCAAGATCATGAAGCATGTGGCAGATTGAGCTGGGCTTTGTGTTCGGATGTGTCTGGGTCCAGGCTCACGTACCACCAAGCCACCTGCCTCTTTTGTTCCACTGGGTCCTGTCCATTCTCTTGCTGTCTTCCCCTGCTTTATTCTCCAGAGAGTCACTTGGTGCTGGTGGGCAAAGGCATGTTCATCAAGGCCAGATGCAGCTCCACCACTCTGCAGACTTCTCTTCCCGTCCTAGCTTTCCTAGCAACCTGGCCCTTCCCACCGCTAACCCATTTCTTGTTGAGACATTTTAGCAGCAGTAAGCCATCAAGCTCAAGAGAAATGAAAGCCTTGTTGTTTCCCCAACCCCATGCCATGACATTACACCTACTCCAAGTCAGCCACACTGTGTGAGAGAATGAAATCAGAGTGACAGAGCTCCCCTGGACACAGCAGTACCAGGCGTACAAAAAGTGGGGCCAAAGCCCCACG
Organism: Tarsius wallacei; assembly: GCA_963574415.1. Taxonomy (NCBI): domain Eukaryota; kingdom Metazoa; phylum Chordata; class Mammalia; order Primates; family Tarsiidae; genus Tarsius; species Tarsius wallacei. The sequence goes on along the minus strand of CAUYQG010197491.1, from coordinate 11,466 downwards.
GAGGCGAGGGCGGCCCTGTGCTCATGACAGCTAAGCTGCTCCTTGCTTCTGAAAACTCCCAGGGCCTCCACACCCACAACGCCCTGACCAAGTTATTCCCCATCCCACTCGTCAGCCCCAGGACTGACAGGCTGATTAGCAGTCCCTGCCAGGCTTTGTTTCTGTGATGTTGGAGCTGAGGGTGGGGGGTGGGAGGTAGTGACTTCTTTGCTGACTCTGCCATCTTCTCTGCATGACTTCTCCTCAGGAATGTTCTTTGAAATGGTGCATTCTCAATCTAGCACCCCCCCTTCCCCGCTCTGGTAACCTCCCTCCTGCTTCATTCTCTCTGCGACTGGTGCATTTTAACCAAAGCCACTCTCAGGTGTACCATAGGAATACAGGCTTTGTTGATTCATCCCCAGTGTCCAGCAGAGAAAGTATTGCCTCAGGTTGGCTGAGGATGACAACCTGAATAAGTAAGTGGCCAGTCTTTCCCTAAGTTAGTCCTGCTGATTAGTCACTTTTCTGCAATTAACCCTCATATAAGGACCTAGAGCAAGTAAAAGGGCATTGAGTTTAAAACATCCTGGGGAAAGGGAATAGAAGAGGAGTAATAATGGGTACTATTTTTAAAGTATCCTGTAAAGTGTTAGATTCTGCAAACATTATCTCATTTAATTCACTCATCCACAAACTTTAAGACTTTTGTTTTTTTGTTATTGTCAGTTTATAGACAAGAAAAGTGAGGCTCCAAGAAGTGAAATATTATTCAATGCCACATTGCCGGTTGGTGGCAGAAATAAAATCTAACCTAAGACCATGTAACTCCAAGGTCATGGCTCTTGAACATGACTCTGCCAGTAGGAAACACGTTCTGGAGAGCAGGCACTGTGTTTCTTTATTTTTGTTATCTATAGTGCCCAGCACGGTGCCTAGATGCCCAAGATATGTTAGATGAGTTGAATTTGAAAGTGGGAAGAGGTCTTGCATTCACTTATTCAGTCCACAAATATTTACCAAACGTCTGTTATGAGTTAGACAAGTTTCTGGGCACTGAAGACACAGCAGCAAACAAAAATATTCTAGTGGGAGAGACAGACAATTAATTAAGTAAATGACATAGTGTGACAGATGGTGAGAAGTACTAAGGAAGAAAATAAAGCAGAGCAGGGGGATTGGAAGTGTCAGGAAAGAGGGCTTTGCATTTTAGATAAAGAAGGCGACAATCACTGAGAAGGCTGTTCAAGCATGGACTTGAAGGAGATAAGGGAATATGGTTATGTTCAGGAGAAACATACAAGAAGTGGCAACAATAAGTGCCATGGTGCAAGGTTACCATGACACTGACTGTTTGACAGCATTAAGGAGGCTAATATGGCTAGAAAGGAATGAAGATAGGGTGAGTAGTAAGAGATGAATTCAGAGAGTAGGAAGAGGAACAGATTGTAATGACCTTGATTTTTACTCTGAGCAGAAGGTTGGGAGAATCATGGAAGACTGTCGAGTAGTGACAAGCTCTGAAATTAGTCTTAACTGATTGCTTAGGATGCGTATGAAGAATAAACATAAAAGAGCTAGGGCAAAGGCAGGGAGCCCGATAAGGAGACTTTGCAATATTCTGGGCAAAATATGGTGATGACTAAGGTCAGAATGGCAGCAGTGCAGGTGGTAAGGTGTGAGTAGGTTCTGGATATATTTTCAAGGTAGGAGTGACAGAATTTGCTGATGAATTGGATGTGGGATAGGAGAGAAAGACAAAAGTCAATGATGACTCCATAATTTTAGGTTGAATAACTTGAAGAGTGGAGTTGTCATGTACTGAAATGGGGAAGATTGCCTGAAAGGCAGATTTTGTAAGGGATGATCAAGGACATATCAGTTTAGTTCATGTTTAGTTTGAGATCTTTATTTGATTTTTAAGTGGAAATGTCAAGTAAAGGTGTAAGAGGAAAACCAGAAGATTGTAGCCCTCTGAAAGCAAGGGAAGAAAATGGAGGAGAATTTGACAAATTCTGTTCAATGGGGTTCAACAAGACTGTTATTGGGTCTAGCCACAAGGAGGTCCTTGGCTATCTTGACTAGTGGTTTTAGTGGAGAGGTAGGGGTAACACACTGGGCTTTCAAGAGCTTTCTTTTCTGAGAACTTGGAGGCAATGAGTATAGACACATCTTTAAACAGTTTTGTTATAAAGACAGGAGAGAAATGAGGGGGGATGAGGAGGAGGAAGTGGAGTTAGGAGAATATTTATTAATATAAAATAAATAGGAGTATATACGTTGATGGGAAAAATAGACTATACAGAGGAAAGCTGATGTGAAGGAGACAGGTAGAAATATAGAGGGAAAAAGAGGGAGGACAAGGGAGGGAAAGAAGGGGGATGGGGGAGATGTGTTGCTGAAACAAAGCTTGTCAACAGGCCATCAGAAGGTGGGATTGAGCGCACAAATGAGGAGGTGGACTTAAGGCAAGGGCATGAAAAGTTCATCTTTAGTTATAGAAGAAAAGGTACAGAGAGGTGGGCACATTGGGTAATAAGGGAGCTGGTGGAAGAGCTTTTCTGATTGAGTCTATTTTCTCAGTGAGGTAGAAAATACAGTAATTAACTGTGAATGAGGAGAGAAGGGGAGTGAGAGATGTGAGCAGAAGAGAAGTCATAGCCGTCTTCTAGGACAGCAGGAGAGTGAATGGACTTGGGGAACATAGAAAGACAAATCGCACTGATGGCTCACTTGAGACAGGAGAAAACAGGTGGAGGAGCAAATTCTTCAAACCAAGCTAAGCCTCCAAGAGGGAACACATATGGAAAGGCTGGAGCACAGGGTTTTCTAGAGACTTGATTTGGAAATATTCTTACCTCATGTGGGTCAAATTGTTTGAGGCTCCCACCCTCATTAAATTCAGTCAAGACATCCTTTATCTTCTTGGAGGAATCTGAAGAGACACAATTTTCATGTGAAACACTAATAAGTAGCTAATGAGAGCCAGGCCAAATAAATTCCCCTGTCTAGCCAACTTTATGATGGAGCAGCTCCTTATTCCCAGGCATCTGGAGAAATGTCACCCCTATCTGCCCTGCTGCCCTCTCACTTCCTTTGTTCAGTCTGTTCTCCCCCACGCAGTCTGAAATACCTTTCCAAAATACAAATCTGATCAGATCTTGTCCTTGTTCAAAATCATTTGATGGTTTTCTGTTTCCCCATGATAAAACCTAACCTTCTTGGCTTGGGATACAGGCCTTGATGATTTGACCCAGTTTATCCCTTATTTCCCCATTTACCCATGTTTTAGCCATACCAAGTCACATTTCCAGACATCTCCAAGCACACTAAGTCCTCTTTCATGGTGTTTCTTCGCTATCTTGCAAATTTCACTCAATCTTTTATATCCAGCTCAAATGTCATATCCTTTTAAAGTCTTTCTTTGTAGCGTTAAAAGTTCAGCATTCCCTCTCCTGGACCTCATATGGCTTGCATACAACTCTGTGATGCCACCTGTCATACGCTGTTATACTCATTAGCTTGCCAATCTTGCTCATCTTCTGCCCCGGTGAGTTACCTTGAGTGCTGTAACTGGCTGATGAGTCCTTGTACATTGTACCAAGGTCTGAAGTGTAGCTAGGGCTCACAACAGCAACATATGGATGAGTGTATAAACATCCGAGTGGAAAGTTTAAACCATTAAAAAAATGCATTAATTATATAGGATCTGTGGCATTAAGCCCCATAGAGCTCTGTCCTTGGTGCTGAAACATTATTATACACTAGGGCTAGATGGTTTCTACTAATGCTGGGATCCTGACAACTGTCTTTTTTTCCCCTTGAAGTTGAGCTAGTCATTCTGACACATAAAGCATAACCACAATTATATCTCATAATTAGCATAGTTGATTTTATGTTCCCATGGTATTTCTTACATATTTCTGACAGCTAGAAGTTTTTGCTCTGGAAGTTGAGTCCTCCCCACCCCTCACGATTTCCCCTTAATGATACCTCTAGGTTACATTTATGTTGGAAGGGGACAAAGACAGACTTAGAGAATTCATGAAGCATGGTGCTTTAGAAAATTCTGTTTTCCACAGGAAATAATTTAGAAACGACTTGAGACAAGAGTGGCTGCTTCTTTTTGGAATTTCATGAGGGAATTGAGACTCAGAAGGAAAAGGGGCACAGTAATCATTAGAAACACATCACAAGTGCATCCTGTGTAGTTACCAGCACTCTAGACTTCAGAGCAAACCAGGGTTTCTATGACTTGTGTGCTCCCTGTCTTGCACTAATGCTGATAATTAAGAACTTTCCAAGCTCCATTATTGGTGCTATTTAAACATCTGAGCAAAAGCTCAAACAGTGTTCTTTGTTATTCAGGCTCTTTGTACAGAGGGTTAAGGTCTCTTAAGCCTAGGTAAAGTAGACGTACTCATGGGCTGGGCTGTTCTCCATGGCTTTGCTGACTTGGATCCAATCAAGCAGAAGTTATAATCATTTCAGGATTGAGACATATTAAAATGCCACAGGAAAATGCTGCTGTTGCCTAAAAATGGAAATTTCTTTCTGAAATTCAAAACAGATGTTGAAAAACTAATAGCTTAGTAAGATCCACACAGCAGATGCAGTCAATTTGGGTTGCTTCCATTCAATTTAGAAAACACTATGGAGGGTAAGATGTTGCAAGATATTGTTAATGAACTAGTGCCGAAGATGATCTAATAATGGTGGTAATAATAGCTACCCCTTATTGGGGACCTTTACCTTACAATCTATACAAATTTGGTATTATATTCTTCAGTTTACAGATGAAGAAGTTGAAATTCAGAAAAATTATTTGACTTGCCCGGGAGCCAGGGTTTAAACTCACATCTAGTCTGGCTCAAACATCTATATTCTTTTCTCTTAGGTGTTATTTATTATTTCCCTAAGGCGTTATTTACAATTGCTTCCCAAACATTTGTTAACACAAAGTAAAGTGTAACTAATGCTGTGTAAATGACGTAGAGCTCTATTAACATCAAATAAGGAACAGATAGAATTAGGACACAAGTAGAACTGGATTGGGACTGAGGTGTTTTATGAAGGAGGTAGTATTTGAGATGGGACATAAAGAATGGGTCAGGTTTTCAAAGGCACACATTAAGTGGGAAAGATATTCTCAGAAGAGGCAGAGTGAGTAAAGATGCAGATGGGCATCATAGAATATTTAGAATAAGTTAGAATCAGAGAGTAGTTTAGGGCCAGATTTTTTGGGTATTGAATGCTTAGTTAAGTACAATAATTTAAATGGTTAAAGATTTTTGGAAAGGTAAAATAACATACTCAGGTCTCTGTTTTCTAAAAGCCACTCTGGAAAGAGAATAGGAGAGAATTTAGAATTAGACCAGAGCTCTGTTAATGCCACACATATATTCAAAGGATTATACAAGCAGCTTAGTTATTTAGGAAAAAAATCCTACAATTTAGAATCCATTTTAATGGGAGGTTGTTGGTTAAGCCAAAGTGTTATATAAAAAAAAGGAAACGTAAATTTGAGAATATGAGTGCCCCTGATGTGGCTTCTGCAAGAAGAGTGCATGGTCAGCACTTTGAGAACCAAGGGAGGGATTTTAACTGAGTTTGTACTCGTTTGATGCTACCATTGCATTTTGAATACCACAGTTCCAGAGATTCCTTTGGTTCTAAAGTGCTATTGCTCTATTTGCAAAATCTTGCTTTATATCTAAACGTGTGACATACATATATAGATATAGATACAGATATATCATACATATATAAATACATATTCATCATATATTCACATAAAAGTAAACAGAGGTTTTAAAAAGAAAAACTAGGAGACATTTATTTTAAGATATCTGATTAATAGTTTAAAATTAAATGGAAGAAAAAAGCTATTCAAGAGATTTCTACCTAGCTTTCTGTGAGATATATTACTCATTGCACATTTACTTCAATTTTCTTTATGAGCTTTTATAGGCTTATAGTATCAACACCTTTTAAAATAAGAGATATAGGAATGCTGCTGTCTTTTGCACATTGATTTTGTACCCCGAGACTTTGCCAAAGTCCTTTATCAGTGCAAGAAAGTTTTTGACAGATTCTTTTACATTTTTGAGGTATAGAATCATACCATCAGCAAAGAGGGATAGCTTGGCTTCCTCTTTCCCTACCTAGATACCCCTGATTTCCTTCTTTTGTCTGGTTGCTCTAGCTAGGACTTCCAACACTATGTTGATCAGGAGGTGTCAGAGTGGCCAGCCATATCTTGTTCTGGTTTTCAGGGAAATGCTTCCAATTTCTGTCCACTTAGTAATGTGTTGACTGTGGGTTTATCGTACATGGCCCTTACTATTTTGAGGTATGTTACTTCTATGCCTAGTTGTTCAAGAGTTTTTATAAAGAAGGGATGCTGGATTTTATCAAAAGCTTTTTCCATACCTAATGATATAATCACATGGTTCTTGTTCATCTACTATCTCAATTATTAGCCTGCGACAAATAAAGACGGAACATTCTCAAGCCTATGCACGCAATCCTTCAAAGTCAAGGAAAGTCTGTCAACAGGATCCATGGGGCTCTGCCTCCGTCATGGCCGCATTTTACTGGGGTTCTGCTCCCAGCCAGCATTTTTCCCGTTTTCAGGTCCCTTTCATCTTGCTCTTTTTAAGGATTGCAGCTCCCGGTACTTACCTGAATCAACAGAATAGAATATTATTGAGAGTATAAAGTATTTTATATCAGTTTGTTTTCCCCAGCTATATATTATGAGAATGAAGAATACATTTCCCACCTACAAATAATCCAAAATGTTCTGAAAAGCATTCCATCTTATGGATGTGTGCTATCCTTTATGGTCTAAAAGGTATTTATTTGATTGCAACTGGATAAAACTAAATATTTGTTAGCAATATATTAATAGAAATGAGAAAAACTTCATGGATAAAAATGTTGGTTGGTTTAAATGTATACATATATATATATATTTTTTTAAGTGAGAGTAGAAGAGGGTATCTTTGAAGAGGTTTTGGCAATGCTAGAGGATGACATGTCTCCCAGCTCTATATTTTTTCCAATATACATATCACTCTTTTCTCTTAAAATGGAATATGTAGTAATTTCATCTTATTGACTAAATGATGGCAGTAAAGAGTATTCGTCACAGAAACCCCATCATCCTTAAGTTCTTATTGTTAATAGACAAAATAGGAAGATGCAGCAATTTCAAACCTGCTACATGAACTATAAATGGGCACATATGGCTGGAATAGAGACTACTATTTAGTCACTGACTCTAACTTAAGATAGACAATAAATGGGAATAAGAAAGGGAAGAAATTGTGGCAGTGGGTAATGGAGAACCTATATGAAAAATTTTGCTGGAAAAAATATCATTTTTGTTCTACCAATACTATCTCAGAGCAGGGGAATAATACACTTTGCTGCTACTTCCAAATATCATACCAAGACATAGCTGCTGCTGGAAAAATCCATGGATTTGAATTCCTGTACCAAGAATAATTTTATCTAAACCAACTTAGAAGAATTTCTTTGGGTCTCTGTATGTGTGATTTAGAGAAAAGACAGTAACCAGTAATCATTTAGTCACCAGTCTCAATAATAGCTGTTTGACATCGATTAAATTATTTTTCATTATGCTTATTATATTTGTTATTTTGAAGACTTGAAATTTCTACCTTTCAACCACAGGGGACATTTTGTTACAATCTGTGGTCAGCTGATACACTGAGTTATGGTCAACTCGGAGGACATATTATTAAGACAATTACCTAGCTTGAAGATTTACATATCACTGTTGCTTGCTTGGTGTGATTGCATTTTCTATAGCTGCTTTGACTATTCCAGATGAAAAGTGGGGTTGGAATGCTACAAAAGCAAACACCTACAAAACCGGACAGGAATCCGAGTGGGTGAATATTGGCATGATATAGACGGTGAGATATTTCACTATTCAGGTCTACTATCCAAGAAGGACATTCATGAGAATCTGTACAACACATTCAGACATAACTCTATTGGTGGAATATATTAAAACTAATAGTCTCCTAGGAGACACAACATCGTTTGTAATTTCAATATACCTTAACTTCATTTATGCCTCATCACGTACTGGCAACATTTCTTGTAACTTAATCAACACCAGCTCCATGGTCTTCCTTGTCTTGAAACTTGGTATATTAAGTGAAGGATATATTGTTTTTTCTCAATATTCAGCAACATTATGAAAAGGTCTCATTAACCCAGCTAAAGTCACCAGAGGGGCCTGTATGTGAAATTAGCAAAACATGGCAATTGGTCAAGTACCAAACTAAATTCTTTATAATTCCAAGAGATACAGAGAAAAACAAACAAATAAACAAACAAACAAACAAACAAGTCACTGAAGCCAACTCTTTACTAAGGTTTAGAAAATAAATTTTGGCGGATATAATATTTCACTTAGGAGTTGAAGAATGTGCAGAAATTAGTCAAATGTGAGAAAAACTGTATATTAATTGAGATGTTTATCAAAAAGTATATGAAGTTTTCAAATACCTAAAATATAAGACATGTAAATTATCTTGTCACAAATCAAATTAACCTCAAATCAAATACATTCAAACCAAAGTAAACAGGAAATAAGCTATTTTATGATTTGTTGAAGTCATGCAACACATGTGGCGCCAATACTGGGACATTCTTTAGCCTTGGGGACATAATTTGCTTCACTATTTTAATGATTCACCTCCATTCTCTCACCATTTTAATATATTCGTTCATGGAACAAAGTTATTTTTTGAGGTGATAGCATGTATAAAAACATTTGTCACTAATTGGTATTGATTTTAGAGTTAAAATAAGATGATTAATTTCTTAAGAGTTATTATATTATATCAAATGTGAGAATTGATTGTGATACATAGGCAAAAGCAGAGACATAAAAGCTTGGAGAAATACATAAATGAAAACATTAATAGATTAGTAGGAAAAAACTAGAAGACAGTCACAAATATTATAACATTGACAAAAGTTGTTTCTATAATTATATGTGTATGTGTGTATGTATATAATCAAATAATTTGATGACCATGTCAGAAAGTACAACAGTCAAAGAAAAAATAAGTAATCTTCACTTTATTATCTTTTTTGTTTGAAGTTTTTAAAAATTCTGACATCACATATTTTATTTTATCAGCGTGTATGTGCATATATATGTAAGTTTATGTGATATATTATGTATCTAATTCTGTATAACAAAAATACCTCTAACTTTCCAACTTCAAACTACACATATTTATGATATTTACTAACTTATGGTTTTTGTGGATCAATAAGGGCATTGCCTACCTGAATTATCTGCTTCACAGTCTCTTACAATAGAAAAATCAGGTTGACTTGGGCTTGGGTCTGAGTTTCGCTAGAGAACTATGTATTTCTAAGCTCATCTACATGGTTGCCATCAGGATATTGTTTCTCAATAGACTTTTAGTTGTAAGCCTTAGTTCCGTGCTGACTGTCTTAGTCTTTTTGGACATCTACAATAAATTACCATAGACTGGCTGGGTGGTTTATAAACAACAGAAATATCTTTCTCGTAGTTCTAGTAGCTGGTAAGTTCTAGACAAAGTGTCAGTATATTTGATGTCTGGTAAATGCATAATTCATAGACAGCCTTCTCATTGTTTACTCATATGGCAAAAGGACAAGGAACCTATCCGAGGTCTCTTTTATGACGTCTTTGCCTTCATGACTTGATCAACTCCCAAATGCTTCACTTCAAATATCAACACATTGAAGATTAGTTTTCAACATATTGGTTTAGGAGGGCGTAAACATCCATGGCACTGATGCCAAGGGGCTACCTACCTTCAATTCCTTCCAATTTAAGCTACTCTAAGAAGATAAATTGCTTCATCAAATCTTGTATTTTGAATATATACTAGAGAGCATCCAATAACAAGACAACAATAACCTAACTACAGAAGTGGCATTTCTTCAATGTTGTTGCATTTTATTTTTTTAGTAGCAAGTTTATAAAGGAAAAGAATTTATTTATACATGGTCATGCATTCCCGAGGGGGGATCACTGAGAAACATCTTAAAGCCTCTATAGCTCAAGTTGTGTGTGTGTGTGTGTGTGTGTGCACGTGTGCACGTTCAGTTGTCTTATTTCATATATTGTTTTTACAGTCTTAGTTTTTCATTTTTGTTTCTTTTGCTTTATACCTGTACTTCACTTTTTAAATTGACATTTTATTATATTTTTATTATATTTTGTTTAAGTAGTTTTTTTTGGCTGCATATAGAACTCTCTATGCATTATAAAGTATTAATTTAGAAACTATATATGCATGAAAAAGTTTGTAGAGCAAATAACTTTATTTTGTGATTTGATTAGGCTGTTTTACCAGAGTATTGCAAATTCTCATGTTTTCCTTCTTATTTTTTAAAAATCTTTTATTCTTTTCTTTCTTTCTTCTTCCCACAGGTTAGGTTTTCTATAGACGAATATTTTAATCTTCTGCCTGGATGGAGTATATAATCCTCAATGATTTTTTTCAAAGCCTGATGAGGAAATTTGTGGAGGACCAGTCCCCGAGTAGAGATTTAGTGTGTCCCTGTAAAGGTGTGGTGGCGTCGGCAATTATTCCTGGGGAATAAAGGGATTAGACTCCTGTCTAGTGCAGGAGCCGATACACTGGACTCCTGTCTAGTGCAGGAGCTGAGTCTGCAGAAGAGATAGATATAGAGAGAAAGAAAGAGAAAGGAAGAGAAAGAAAGAGAATGGACCACTGTTCAAACGGATTGAGCAGAAGCCGTTTAATGGAGGTTTACATGTTCCTTTTATCCCAAATTTTCGTGGGCTCAATCACAAAACTTTCACGTGAGCACAAAGCCGGGTGGATGAGGGGCGCCCCCCACCCCATCAGGTGTTTTCTCAGGTATGAGGAAGGACAATCCCAATAAAATCACAAGACGTTTACATGAACACAAGGCGAGGTGGGTGAGGAGCGTCCCTCACCCACCAAGCGCTTCCTCAAGCATGAGGGAGGGCAATCCCAAAATTATCTTACAGTTCTTCATGCTTGGCTAATATTCCTCAAAAGCAATACAACATTTCTAATATAATATTCTAATGACCAATAATTTTTAAAACTTATACATACACAACACTTGACTAAAGTTAATCCTAACTCCTTTGTATTTAAGCTGATTCTATCTAAGCTATAAAAAACTCTTAATTATAGCTCAAACCAGTTCTTAAAGAATGTGGCCTCATCCAGAATACAGGCTGGGCTCTTCTTGGAAAAACTGATTACAATCTCTTAACAAAATGGCTACTCTAAAATCCTATATCTATTTTAACTCCTATAAAGGTTTCTAATTCCTAATTCTCAATACATAAAGCTGATCATCAGCAATAAAGCTTCTAAAAACCCAAATATAAACTGTAAATTGTATTAAGGCCAGAGTCACAATAGTAGAAAATGGGAA
>CAUYQG010197488.1:0-34258 GCA_963574415.1 Tarsius wallacei | reverse complement strand
CAATTCCTGATCAAAAACCCAAGTGCCCATGCCATAAGAGAGAAAATAGACAAGTGGGACCTCATCAACCTGACAGTTTCTGCAAAGCCTAAGAAAACATCAAGAGAAGCCGGGCTCGGTGGCTCAGCCTGTAATCCCGCGCTTTGGGAGGCCAAGGTGAGTGGATTGCCTGAACTCATGGGTTCGAGACCCACCTGGGCAACTTGGCAAGACTTCATCTCTAAAATAAGTCAAAAAATTAGCCGGGCGTGGTAGCATGCGCCTGTAGTTCCAGCTACTCGGAAGGCTGAGGCAGAAGGATCGCAGAAGCCCAGCAGGTGGAGGCTGTGGTGGCCGGGAGCGGCCACTGCACTCCAGTCTGGGCGACAGAGTGAGACTCCAACTCAAAAAAAAAAAAAAAAGCAGAAGAAAGGGCCAAAGACCCCAAAGAATCAGAAGGGACAAGTACCAGAAAGACTGAACATGGAGTATAGGAAGAGTGAATCATGCCATTTCCCAAGTAATTAAAGACTTAGCACAGACCTAGTTAAAGATATTTGGCCATCTCCCTGCTCTCTTGATGGTTTCTTTGGCTTTGCAGAAGATTGTCAGTTTGACGAGGTCCCACTTGACTTTCATTGGGAAAAAATATTTGCCAACTTTATGTCTGACAAAGGCCTAACATCTAGGATCTACAAGGAACTCAAACGTGCTGAAAAGAAAAAATCAAACAGCCCCATTACAAAGTGTGCAAAAGATATGAATAGACACTTCACAAAAGAAGACATATGAGCAGCCAATAGATACATGAAAAAATGCTCAGCCTCACTAGTCATCAAAGAAATGTAAATTAAAATCACACTGAGATAACACCTAACACCAGTCAGTATGGCCATCATCAATAACTAAAAAAAAAATAACAGATGCGGAAGAGGGTGCAGGGAAAAGGGAATACTTCTACACCATAGGTGGGAGTGTACACTAGTACAACCTCTGTGGTAAACAGTTTGGCAATTCCTAAAAGATCTAAAAATTGGCCTTCCATATGACCCCGCAATCCCCCTACTGGGAATACACCTGGAGGAACTCAAATCACTCTGTGAAAAAGACACCTGCACACGCATGTTTATTGCAGCATTGTTCACAATGGCAAAAACATGGAACCAATCGTGCTGCCCATCGAAAGGATAAGAAAAATGTGGTACACATACACGATGGACTATTACGCAACCAGAAAGAAGGGCAAAATTATGAACTTCACAGGAACTTGGATGGACTTAGAGTCTATAATACTGAGTGATCTATCACAGAAACAAAGAACTTAGTATCATATCTTCTCACTCATAAGCAGTCTTAGAACAATTATCATAATTCTATAAGAAAAGGATTGACAGCAGTGGGAAATTGCCAGGGGTGGGGGTGGGGGGGACAGGATTGGCAGTAGTGGGAATCTGCTGGGGGAGTGGGGGCATACCTCATCAACAAGGGTACCTGCATAATGAACATTTGTATTCCTAACCCTGAATTGAACCCCACATCTTTTTTTTTTTTTTGAGTTGGAGTCTCACTCTGTTGCCCAGGCTGGAGTGCAGTGGCATGCTCATGGCCACCCCAGTGTCGACCTGTTGGGCTCAGGCAATCCTTCTACCTCAGCTTTCCAAGTAGCCAGAACTACAGGCACATGCTACCATGCCTGGCTAATTTTTTGATTTATTGTAGAGATGAGGTCTCGCCAAGTTGCCCAGGCTGGTCTTGAATCCGTGGGCTCAGGCAATCCTCTCACCTCGGCCTCCTCAAAGTGCTGCGATTACAGGCTTAAGCAACCATGCCTAGCCTACCACATCTTTAAAATTAAAAAAAAAATTGGAGCTGAAAATAGTTCTCAGAAAGAATAAATGAAAACATTGAAAGGAGATTTCTAGGTTGGCAAAGTTTTTGCATCATGAGGATAAATCAAATTTTGTATATATACAGGAAAATAAAATGAATGATAATCATAACAGGCCACAGATTTTTTAAAAAAATCCAGACTACAATAGAACAAATTTAAAGTATTGAGTAATGACCTAACAATTTTATGCCCAACCAAGCTGGGTTTTTTTTTGTTTGTTTGTTTGTTTGTTTTGTTAGAAACAGGGTCTTGCTATGTTGCCCAGGCTGGTCTCGAACTCCTGGAATTAAGTGATCCTTCCACTTCAGCCTTCCAAAGCACTGGGATTACAGGTGTGAGCCACTATGCCTGGCCTATTGTTTATGTTTAAAGATGAGAAAACACAGCATGAGAGTAAGAAGGCAATGAAAAAAATGACTGATGGTGACTCAGTCATCTATATTAAAATACAACATAAATCTTCAATAACTAGAGTAGTGTGATATTAGTATAAGAAGTAACTCTCCAATCAATGGAACTGAATAACCTTAAGTTTTTTTTTTATTATTATAAAGATGTGGGGTACAATTCAGGGTTAGGTATACAAACGTTTATTATGCAGGTACCCTTGTACCTTGTACCTTGTACCTTGATTATGCAGGCCCCTCCCTCCCCTAGCAGTTTCCCTCAACTGCCATTCCTACCACCCTCCCCTGACAGTTTCCCACAGCCTTAAGTTAAAAAAAAAAAAAACAAGGCAAAGACACATGCTATCATTGCTACTGTTCAAAACTGCACTGGAGGTTGTAGCTTATGTAATAAGAATACTAAGTGTTATAAATGATAGAAATGTCCAAGCTAGAAAATGCTAAGGAAACAAAGTGACAAAGCATTCAAAATGAGAGCAAAGCGGCCAGATACTATATCTAACATAGAGTGAACAAGAGGAAGATATACTAGGAAGTTTAAAGAAATAGCAACAAAAACTTTAGTAAAAAGATCTATATAGAGAAAGCTGTAATTCTGTACTGAATAACAAAAGAGACTTGTATAAATGGAGATATATACCATGTTCATGAATGAGAAGACTCAATATTATAAAGATGTCAGTTGGTTCTTCCAAAATTTTATGAATTGAATGCATCCCCATCAAAATTCCAACAATATTCTTCTTAAAATTTGACAAGCTTATTCTGAAATTCAGAAGAAGAGATAGAACAATTTTGAGAAGAAAAAAAGGAAGAATTTCCCAGTAGATACCAAAAATTTTTCATGAACTTTTATAAATTTAATACATTTTACAAAAATGTGTTACAAAACCATATGATACTAGAGCAGGAATGCACACAGTCATGCTCATGCGTGCACACACACAATAAAAGACTGTAAACCCAGGTTGAAATACAGGTTTTGCATATGGTAAAGGAGGTATTTCACAAGAGCAGAGAAAGAGTCTTCAATACATTGTGTTGAGACAATTGGTCGTGTATTTAGAAAAAAATAGGAAATTGGAACACTGCTATTATCATACACAGAAGTAAATTTTAGTAAAGCCTCAAACTACTTAAATATGATAACATACAGGCTATTATTTATGACTTTGGGCTATTACAGGCTTTTACAAATAAGAGTTTTTTCAAAAGCCATGAAACAAATGAGATAAATTTGACCATACCAAAAAATGTAAGGTTCTGTTTGACAAAAATATGGACAAAGAAAGATGACAAACAACATTCCAGAAGGTATTTGTAATTTATAATAAATAATCTAGAATATATATTAGGCGAGAGAAAGCCTTTTTTTTTTTTTTTACATTGATTAAAAGATACTAATCAGGAAGAAAATAGGCAGGGGGTATGAATGAGTAATTCACAGAAGAGGAAACAAACACTCAATGATCATATGAAAAGATGTTCAGCCTCATTAGCAATCAGAGGACTGTAAATTAATGAAATGTTTCTATTAAATCTCCAAAAACTTCAATATAATCATGTATTTTCATACAGCACTTGTGGTAAATTGCTATAACCATTTTGGAGAATATTTTGACAATAAAATACATGCGTGTCTAGGATGACGTTATCTTCTTTTCAGTTTCTCTCCTTGCAAAGCAGTTACCCACATCAACAAGATGACCTGACCAGAGTGTTCCCTACAGCATTGTACTCAGTAGCAAAAATCAGAAAACAACCCAAAGCCTACCAGTGGGTGAATGGCCAGATAAACTTGGATGTATCTGTGCCATAATATAGCATGCAGCTAGAAAAAAAGAAACGTGTCTACTTATACTGACACAGCTCTGAGATACAAGTGATGAAAAAAGCGAGGTGCAGAACAATGCGTACATAATGATACTGTTTATACCAAAAACAGCAGCCATTGCTCAAGGCATAGGTATTAATGCATAGGCATAAAATCTAGACAGGTGCCTACTAAACTAATAAAGATCACTCTAGAGAAGGGAGGAAGGAGACCAAGCCCTGGAATCCTGGTAAGTGGTCACAAAGGACTTCAGTCTTGTAAACAGTCTTAACAAATCAGGACAGGGGATGAACATGACCTTTGAATAATTAAAAACTCATTTAAAATAGAAAGCCATTTTTTCCCCAGAAGTTTTTCCTTAGTTGGATACTCACTTTACACCACATTCTAAAATAAAGCCCAGATAAAATAATCAGTTAAACAGTAAAAAATAAAATCATAAAAAGTTCCTGCACATAAAGTATTTGGTATTTTTGATTACATACAAACTCTAAATTTCTTCATATCAAATAAGCCAAAAACCAAAAGGTAGACAAATCTTTAAAAAAGCTATTTATACTTTACTTAATATAGAAAGATTTTCCACAAATCAATGGAAAAAATTCCCACAAATTCTCTAATTGAAAAATAGACAATTTCCAGAATTATAAGACAATAAACCCAAGAGAATGTCTGACAGGGGTGTGAGGGAGGGGGTCAACAAAAGGAAAATTAAAACAAATGAGATCATTCTTTTTTTTTTTTTTTTTTGCTATCAAGTTGCCTCAAATTGAAAATAACAGCGATGTTTCATGCTGGCATGCTAAAGCAGGATGGACCCTTCAGAGCAGTGCCGTCTAATGGAGATAGATGAAGCCATGTATGTGTGGGTGCACATCAAAGAGAAACAGATGGAACTGTAATATTTTATATGTTCAACCCAATGTATCAAAAGTATTATTTTAACCTACTACAAAAAATCAATGAGCTTTTTTGAAGAGTACTAATTCTTTGAAATGTAGTATGTGTCTTATACTTACATTATATTGCAATCTTGATGTGAAATTTTTATTAGAAATGTATTTTACATTTCAAATTTTCAGTGAAAAAGGAGATTCTCAAAGCCAAGCTGTTTCGGACATGTTTAAGTTTCTATATAACTGAATTGAATGTCAGGTCTTAAAACTTATTTGATATTATTTAAGATTAAATAGGATTCAAGCATCAATGCCTCAGCCACAATGGCCACTCTTCAGGTGCTTGAAAGCCACCTGTGACTGGTAGCTGCCATACTGAGTGACATCATTCTAGAGTAAGTACACCTGCCCAAACCCACGTCCTGGCTGCAGTATAGACCGACCCTTCCTCAGCTTCCTGAGCCCTGATGTGGTAACACTTTCTGATCAACACTCACCAGTATTTCCAGACTCACCTTCCTCCTGGTCTCGCCAACAGGTATCCTGCCTGTTTCTGATGGATCATCTCGTCACCCTTTTCTCTTCCTGCTGTGACTCATTCATGAGGCCCTTTCATCAGCTGGTGCATGTTGAGTTCTCACACTGTAAATTATAAACCATGACAGGAATGAGAATAAAAAGCAACAGGCTCCATTTACCGAGTAGACTGTGTGCCCTATGCTTTACATTTTTCATCAGTAATCTGAACCCCTCCCATTTATATGAAAGAAACTGATGCTTAGAAAATGAAAGTGACATGTTAGGGTCCCAGGTCTAGTAAAGTGGCAGAGCCAATTGTCATTGGAACTGAAGCTAACTGGCCCGAAACTCTCTTACCCTCCCCAACGCTGTTCTGTCCTGTTTGTGCATTAAATGTTCTCCCTCAGTCATCAATGGTGGCCCCTTGGGATCCCCTGGGGGGCATTGCTTTTCAAACATCATTAGGATAAGATAGTTTAAAGAAGGACCCACCACATGGGAACCTGCTATGTGGCACACATTTACTTCTCAAAGCTACTTGTGAAGTAGGAACAGTCATTATCAGCATTTTATAGAGAACCACTGATTGCCCAAGGGCAAGTTGCTAAAAAGCAGTGGGTCTGGGATTTGATGGTAGAATGTGTGCTGTCCCCAGTGACTTGCATGTCTGGGAAACACCACTGGGCAGGGTTTGCTCCATGCCTCAATCTTTACTTCTGAGATGGTCACGGCACTCACCTCAAGAGTGTGTGGTCATACCAGAGTAATCCACAATGTGTCAAGCAGATGTCTGTCATCGTAGTCGACCCATGATGAATCATTTTGGAGGCCAGCATGTTGGGATGATTGTATACCTACTTTGCACTTAGCATTGGGCTGAGCATCCTCTGATATTTTTATATGCAAGTCTCTTACCATCCTACAGGCTAGGTACCATCATCTGCATTTCACAGAGTAGAAAACTGAGGCTACAGTGGTGTGACTAAGAGCACAAAGCAAGTAAACACAGAGTCAGGTACTAAGCCACACCCCAATGCCTGAGTTCACTCTGAATGCTTATTCATTCACTCTTTCAGGCAAACACTATTTATTGAACACCTACTACGGGACAAGGCACCTGGGTTACAAAAATGTATAGGACAGGCATGATCCGTCAGAAAGAGGAAAATCTGAAAAAAAATATTTAAGTGGCCCAAGATGGCTGCAGGTTGAACTTCTGGGTAGTAGAAACCAGGCCCATGAATTAGACTGACCCCTCCCTGCAAGGCTGCAGTCTGTCAGATATTTCACCAACATATCCTGATCACAGTCTTGCCTATCGGATGAAGCTCAAAGGCAGGACAGAATCGGCCATCCCTCTGCAGACCCTAAGACATCTTCCTATTCATTACATTTTCTCCCTAGGCACGTTCACTGCACATTTGCTTTATCTTATGTATAACATTACTGAGCACAATTAGAATGATAAGAATGTCACCTTTGTTTCAGAGCCCCCTTCTCCCATTTTCTATGTAGCAAAATTTATAAACACCATGCCTCACTCAGCACTCTAAGACACATTCTTTGTTAGCATCAAGTTCCTGGGCTATAGCCCTCAAATTCAACAACAACAACAAAAAAGTTAACTTTGATTTCATTAGGTCTGTGGTGTCTGTTGATTTAACATTTTGGGTGTACAACCCCAGCTTCTAGAGCTCAATCCCTAGCAGATGACTGTCAAAACCATTTACTCATCACCAGGTTTCCGTGTGCTGCCTCCCTCACATGTCACTTTCCAGGCCATTTGCTGTTAGGTAGTGCCATGCAATTGGTTCCAAGTAGCAGTGACCAACATCGTCTCAAAGTTGAAGCACTTAGAAGTTGGGGCACGACTTTCAGCTCCTTCCTGTTGTTGGGAGGCACAGACTGAGCTGGTAGAACCCCAGAGTAGGATCAACCTGGATCCTGAGTTACCACATAGAAGAGAGCTGTATTCAATGAACTGAGAGAATCAAGGAGAGGCTCTGGTAGGTTATGCCACTGGGATGTTGGGGTTTGTTACTGCAGCACAGTCTCACATATCCCTATTAGGACAGCAAGATATAGGTTCATCAGATACTGTGGAAAGATAGTCAAAAGCTGTAATTTATAGAAGAAAAAGAACCAAAGGGCACAGGTAGAGATTTTAACAGAGACTTGATTGATTTGGTCTTGAGAAGAAGGTAAGGGTTGGAAGTGGGAAGACTGAGCTGAGGTCTGGCAGGTAGCAATGGCAGGTCACATTTATCAAGTAATTATGCCATGTGTCAGACACTGGGCTAAATGCTTACAGACATCTGAGCAAAGGCCACCCTTAGAAAAGGCCTACAGCTTGGGTGACTAGAAGTTAGCTCCACGAAGGTCTCTTTCAATTTCTCCATCAGGCACTAAGCACCTATGTGCTGGACAATGATGATAGGGACATTCCAGAAGGAACTACAGGGGCAAAGACCAGGCCCGGAGGCAGGGATGCATGATGGGTTTGAGAACCAGCAAGGTGGGGGATGGGTGACTGGCAGATGAAGTCTGAGGCTCAGGGCTCTGGATGTTACCCAGAGCAAGACAGAAGTCGTAGGAAGGTTTTGAGCAGAGGAGGGATGTTCTGTGTTTCCTCTCGTTTCAAGGGACACTTGTCAAGCTCTGTAGACATTTTTGGTTATCACAACTCAGGGGCTGCTACTGGCATCTAGAGGGTGGAGGCCAAGGATGCTGCTAGGTGACCCACAATGCACAGGGCAGCCCCATACCAGCTGAGGAACGGGAGACTGCCTTCCCCTCCACTTCCGCCAATGTTTGCGATGCCCAGTGTCCCGCACAGTCCCCCAGGCGGGCTTTGGCATCAGGCCCTTCCCCTCAGGGAGGGTCTCTTCATCCAGGTGACTTCCTGAAGATTCAATGGAAGGAGTAGCACCCAACAGTTTCATGGTGGAGGGTGGAGCCACGTGGAAACAGGTGTTGAGAGAGCCGAGGCTGAGAAAACTTGGTCTCCCAAATTGAATGATTACCTGGGAAACAGTGGCTGTTCTTGAAGTGGCTGTCTCCAGAGCTGTTTCCTAATTAGGTCGCAGCCTGTGGAGGGGACAGCGGGAGGAGCTGGCACTCTCCTTTCTGCATGTCCATCCTCTTTCTCTCCAAGAGGAATAGTGCCCAGAATGTGTAGTTTACACTTAAAAAAATCCTTCATCCAGTAGTTACCTCTGGTCCTGCCTCCCTCCCTCCATGATTCTGTCAGTCCCTGCAGTGCTCTCTGTCACCAGTACCAGCCAGCCTCCTTCTCCCTTCTATCCTATCCCCTTGGTATTTCTGCCTCAGACAATCCCCTCCCTCCTTCTTCACTTTAAACTCCAGCAACTGAGTCCCTGGATTGAGTGAAACCTCAGAGGCCTGCTTCAGGGAAATAGGTCACATCTTGTCTGAGGTCCATGGGGCTGTCCCAGTGTACTTCCTCTCTGACAGGGATCACTTACCTGAGTGACTTCTTCCTGGGCCTGTGGGGGATCCATTGAGGCACAGCTGGGAGAGGCTGGGGGCAGCTGGGCCCTGAGCCTGGGGATTAATATGGGGTGGATGAAATGGCCCACATCTGCCCAAGCCTCATGCAAAAACCCTTGTGCAAACTCGCTGGGGGTCTCGGGTCCCAGGGCAGAGCCTGATCGACCACCTGTGTCAGACTCACCAAAGGTGCTTGAGAAACATTCCTGGCCCTGGCCCAAACCCACCATGTCAGCGCTGCTGCTGGTGGGACCTGGAAATCTGCATTTTCACAAGCACCAAACACCAGTTCTCCCCTACCCCTCCATCTAAGTTTGTGTGTGTACATTTTCAGGCTCTTTGTTACCAGATGAGTGGGCTCTGCTGTGAGTGTTTTCCTTCTTTCTTTGGGTTTTATTTACTCAAAACCCCTTAAAGAGCAAGGGAGGGTCATGGTGCTAACTCCCTTACCAAGAGCCAGACACTTCACAAACAGGGGAGCCATTTTAACATAGTGGTTCTCATGCTTATTCAAGTCTAGCATGCCCATTATAGGAAATGTGGAAACCACAGCACATTCGAAAAATAAAAATGACAATCACCTGTAATCCTACGAGCCCAAAACAACACCCATCAACATTTTGATTTTTCTTTCAACCAGTTTATTTTTCCTACGCATATACTTTAACACAATTGGGAACTTACCAAATACAGCAGTTTTTTTCTTTAGAAAAATTCTATTAATGTACAAGCTGCACGTATTTAATGTGTGTAATGTAATATGTTTTGACATTTGTTTATACCCATGAAACACCACAACAATCAAGGTAATGAACATTTCCATGACCTCCAAGTTAATTTTTTAATAGTTTTTAAAAAAATTTTTTGAATAATTTTAGGTTTACGGAAAAGTTGCCAAGTATAGAGAATTCCCTTTTATCACTCAGTTCCCCTTAGTAGTAATATCTTACATGCCCTTGGTATATATATTAAAGAGAGAAATTAATGTTGGAACATTACCACTAACTAAATGAAAGACTTTATTTGAATGTCACCAGTTTTTCCATGAATGTCCTTTTTTTGTTCCAGCACCCAATCCAGGATTCCACACTGCATTTAGCCAAATATAGTTCTATATCTTCCCATTACTTAGCACATCACTTAGCCTCATGTGGTGAAAAATCTCTTCAAAAACAATGTCTTCAATGACTGCCTTCTGTTTCTTACCAACTTACTCTATTGCTTAACTTAGGTTATTTCCAAGTTTTGCTCTTGTAAGTAGCGTGGCAATGAAAATCTTTGTATCTAAATCTTTCTTCACATCATATATTGTTTGTTTCCTTGATATCTTCTTGAAATTAAACCATCAGTTCAAAGGTCCTTCCTTGCTTTTAGTCTTCTCAAAGTTGCAGTAAGATTTTGCAACCACCGTAATACTTTTTCCAGTGAAGAACTGCCAATGAGTGCCAAAATTAAAGAATGAAAGTTTAATGAGAAACAGGATATCTACATGATGGCAAAACATCTCCCCAAACATTACTCATCGACTACAAAGAAAAGGGTAGTAACTTTACCACAGAGAAACCTGGCGGGACCACCCTAATTGAGTCATCAAAGCTAACGACATCAGAATGAGACAAACCATCATCAGGGACCTCCTCACGTGGCGTGGGAAGAAAAACACAAAATCAATCTGTGATATCCTTGCCAAAGATGCCTAACCTAAATCTGATAAGGAGAAAACACACATCAAGGGACTTGCTGCATGACAATTGGCTTGTACTCTTCAAAAATGTCAATGTCACAAAAGCAAAGAAAGGTTGAGGAGCATTCCAGGTGAAAGAAGATTAAAGAGACATGATCACTAAATGCAGTGGATAGTTCTGGGTTGAATCCTGAACCAGAAAAGAAATTCTTAAAATGTTGATGTAAAATAAAAGACATTGTTGGGAAATTTGATCTGTAGATTAGATGATAGCACTTCGTCAATGTGAATTTCCTGACTTTGAGAAATACATGCTGGTTAAATAAGAGAATGATCTTGTTTTTTTAGAACTTTTTTAAAAAAGTAATTGGGAATAAAGAGAAATCACTGGGCATCTTACTCTTAAACAGTTCGGAAAAACTAAAAATATGCATATATATCACACGCATATACTCATTTTTGTATTATCATATATCTATAGCTCTCTCCGCATATATCTTTCACTATATATCTCTCTATATCTATTTATAGAGAAAGAGAGAGAGAATAAAGCAAGCATGGTAAAATCTTAACATTGAGAGGAGCAGGATTAAGCATACAATGGAATTCCTTGTACTATTCTTATTGTTTATTTGGAATTATTTCAAAATAAAAAAATGAAGAAAAAACCAAACTGTCAAGTTTTTAAAGAGTCTTTTGTTTTTTTAATTCCAGATGAGGAAAATGAACTTCCAAAGGTTGATTAACTCAGCTGATCACTCCAGTAGAAAGTGGCCGAGTCAGATACCTGCCTAAATTTTCCAGCTACGTGACCCAGCTTGCCTTGGCTTTTTGCATTGACTATGGGTGGCCACAGAAGGAGGAGAAAATCCAGCCTCAGAAGGAGAATGGAGCCACTGGCGGGAAGGAGAGGAGAACTACTCTGTGGGGCCAGGAACTGCTATGATGTTTTGGGGACATAATCTGACAATATCTAGTAAATGTAAATAAAACAAAACAAAAAGCACATGTTCTTTAACCCAGCAACTCCTGTACTGGGAATCTGTTTTAGAAACAAAATCATCAGTCCACAAAGGTCTACCTACCTGAATGTGTGATATGCCATTATTTTATGTGGCTGTTCAAAATGAAGCAAAACAAACACACTATCTAAATGCCTACTATAGGCTGGGCTTGGCGGCTCACGCCTATAATTTTAGCACATTGGGAGGCCAAGGTGGGAAGATTGCTTGAGCCCAGGAGTCTGATACAAGCCTAGGCAACACAGCCAGACCTCATCTCTACAAAAATCTAAAAATTAGCTGGGCCTGGTGGTGTGCACCTATAGTCCCAGCTACACAGGAGGCTGAAGAGAGAGGCTAGCCTGAGCCCAGAAGGTCGAGGTGGCAGCAAGCCGTGATTGTGCCACTGCACTCCAGCCTGGGAGACAAAGTGAGAGACCCCAACTAAAAAAATAAAAATAAACATAAGTAAATAAAGTCTACTATCAGGAGTGTTTTATTTTGGGTCCCCCCCAAGGCCTATTCTGAGACAAAGATTTGGTTGCAAGTGATTTATTTGGGATTGGTCCCAGGAGATACTATGACAGAGGAAGGAAGAGTTGGAGGTGAGTCAGAGCAAGTTATTTCCAGTCCCTGAGACACTGGAACACACCACAGGCCTGTCCTCATTGGTAGGTGAGGACACTGGAGCACTTATCCCAACCGAGGTGGAGGGGCCCTTCAGAGTGTCAATTCTGCAGTCCTTCCAGCAGGCCCTGTGCAGAGCCTGTGCCACGGACCCATTGTCAGACAACACAGTCCAGGAGAAAGGATATGGAAGCCACAGGCTTGAGTGCCGGGGACCTTGACCTCAGTGGGTTGAGGGTGGGTCTGGAAGAGGAACGGTTGAATCAATTAGGAGAAATCCAAGCCATGAAATATTACACAGCTCTCACAAAGAATGTATCTGCTCTTTGCCTGCTGACCCATAAAAGTGGCTGTGATATATTAAGTGTGAAAGAAACTTGCAGTGGGATATATCTAGCATGATATCATTTCAGTAAAAATAAAGAATAGTAGCAATGACATTGTGGCAGACTCTGTTTGCCCAGACTGATGTCCCCAATAGGAATAGTAGGCACAATGCCTAGAGCCCACAAAATGTTTTCATTTCATTTAAAACCAGAAGGAAAAATATGGTGAACTTTGGGTCAAAGAAAATGTTTTCATATATAATATTAATATGTTCTTATACCAATTTTATATTATTACTATGCTGATGCAGTCATAAAATATACTTAAATTTTTCTGTGGTGGAAGGGGCATAGAGTTCCATAGGTAAGAAGCCTAATATTAGACTTTTAATACAAATAATGCTAAGAGACATATTATCATGTTTTAGAATTGAGCAACAGAAAAGCCTAATTATGTTACCAAAGTGATGGTAGAATGCTTCCACAAAGACTTGAAGCTTCCAACTACAGAAAAACAGAAACTTTAGAACAAAGGACTCCCACATATCTCTCATCCAGAGACTTTATTCGAGTCTTGAAAATTGTCCCAGTGATGCTCTTTAGAGCAAAGAGATACCACTCAGGATCCTGCGTTGCAATCAATATTCTTGTGTCTCCGATCTCCGCCAATCTGAACTGAATTAGAAAGGAAGGGAGGAAAGGAAGGAAGAAAGGAAAGGTGGGAGGGAGGAAGAAAGAAGAGAGGAAAAAAGGGGAGGGAATGTCTAGATTTTTAGAGTATCTATTTGTTTTTCAAACATCAAAACTTCAGAGTAGGAAAATCTGGAAAAACAGAGAGAAAAAATAATTACAGCACCACGGTACTCAGAGACAAGTATTGCTCACCCTTGAGTGGGTTCCCCATTTTTTGTTCTTTGATTACATATGAGATGATAGTGAATATATAACATTTTGTGGGTGAATAGCAATTCATGGGGAGTTTGCTAAAAATATAGATTTTTGCCCTTGCCCTGTCTGAAATCTATTGAATCAGAATCTCTGTGGTTGAGGTCTTGGGATCTATATTTTGAACAAGTTCCCGGTGATGCTGATAGGCATGCTGAAGATGAAGAATCTCCCTTTGCATTTTGTGTTTGTCGTTGAATGCTATGTCATTTGCCACTGGGAGCTCTTTTCAATCACTTATATGAGTGTGCATTACTTATATTGTTCAAATGATTTTTTAAAACCTTTAACAATCAGCCTCATAATTCTGGTTTATAACTTGTGTGAGAGAATATACCTAGAGTTGGGCTCGGAGCAGGAGCTGGGGGAATGTCTGTGGAATTTCAATAAGGCAAGTTAGACCCAAACATCAGGAAATGGAGCGAAGCAGAGCCTGACCAGAGACCCTCATGTTTTGGGGGAATGATGAGTTGGTGTCATTGGACTGGGTGGCAATATCTATTGAAATTAAAAATACACTTAGTCTTTGACCCAGCAATTCCATCAGAAGGAATTGGTTTTCAATGGATATACTGCACATAAAGCAAAGATGGGTGATACAAAGAACTCATCAAGGCATTGTTTGTGATTGCAAATGACTGAACACAACATAATACCCACTGATACAACATGGAAATTACATAATGGCGTGTTAGGCAGCCATGAAAACAATGTTGCAGCTCTGGGCCAGGCAGGGTGACTCACGCCTATAATCCCAGCACTTTGGAAGGCCAAGGATAGGAGGATTGCTTGAGTCCAGGAGTTTTAGATCAGTCTAGACAACATAGTGAGACCTTGCCTCTACAAAAAATTTTTTAAAAATTAGCCAGTCATGGTGGCATGCCCCTGCAGTCTCAGCTACTAGGGAGGCTGAGATGAGAGGATCACCTGAGCCAAGGAGGTTGAGGCTGTGGTGACCCATGATTGTGCCACTGCACTCCAACCTAGGAGACAGAATGAGACATCAAAAAAAAAAAAAAAAAAAAAAGAACGTAGTAGTTCTACATGTAATGCTATTGAATGACATTTAAAACGCCTTATTAACTAGAAAGAAATTGTGTATGTCTGTATTTTAAAAATTATATATAACAGTATTCATTGGTTTGGGTATGCATAAAACCTTTCTGGAAGGGCACACAACAGACTGTTAAGTTTGTGGGGAGGTAGTCTCAGAGGTTGGTAATAAAAGGGAGATTTGATTTTTGTTGTATATATTTTTGTGAAGCTTCTACCACGTGGATGAATTATCTACTTAATTTTAAAATATAGACCAGGCATGGTGCCTCATGCCTGTAATCCCAGCACTTTGGGAGGCCAAGGCAGAATAATCCCTGAAGGCCAGGAGTTCAATACCAGCCTGAACAACATAGTGAGCCCGTCTCTACAAAAAATAATTTTTAAAAAATTATCAAGGCATGGTTGTGCACACCTGTGGTCCTAGCTAATTGGGAGGCTGAGGTAGGAGGATCACTTGAGCCCAGGAGTTTGAAGTTATAGTGAGCTATGATGGTGCCACTGCATTGTCCCCAGGCAACACAGTGAAACTCTCTCTAAACAAACAAAGAAATCTAGTCAGGAGCAGGAAGGCAGCAATTTGGAGCATGTGCCAGTGATGTGCAGGCTGGACGGGGTATTTCTAGGCGATCCTAACGCGGGATTGGGTGACCACAGAGGTGTCTGCTGGTCTGTCACCAGCTCAGCTGCAGCAGGAGGCTGATATGCTGAGCTTGTGGAACATGGAGCCCTGCCCTGCAGCCATGGCAGCTGAAGTCCAAGCCACAAGTTTCCAGATCAGCTCCCAGCCCCTAGAGACTTATTCCCATGACAAATGCAGGGCAGGCAGTGTTCAACCTCCTGCTTCTCGGAAGCCCAACTGCCCAGTGCTGTGAATACCTCCTCCTAGGTCTATAAAGTGGCTACCATGTCTTGAGGCCCACCCATGTCCAGTCTAACATGGTGGATGTGAGTGTAAGCTCAGACGGCACCTCATACACTTACTGTGTAGCCTTGAGAAAAGCACCCAACTTCTCTGAGCCTTTGTTTCCTCACTGGCAAGATGGAGTTAATAAGAATATCGAACTATCTCCAGGGGCAGTATTACACGAGGTCATCAGTAGTATGAACTCGTTGAATATCAGCTATTTTTTTCATTAACAAATATTTATAAAGCATGCTAGTATGTACGAAATCCTGTGCTAGGTGCTGAAGAGTAAAAAAAAAATTTGTAGTGAAATGGTCTTTGCGTTCAAGTAACTCAGTCTAATAGAAAAGGGGTAATATATAACATTGAATAGTTTTGAAAGACGCTCCCAGATTTATTAACTTATTTAATTTTTATTTTAATCCTATGAGGTAGCTATTATTATTCATATTTTATAGATGAGGAAATTAAGGTACTGAGAATAGTGGAGCAGTGGATGGGAGGTAAAGGAGGCTTAGTGACTAATGGGGAGAGACAAGGATTTGCTGGGGTTCTCTGGTGACCAGGCAACAGACACTCTTTCAAGGCTAACTTAAGTTGTGTTTTAAATTTCTTTTTTTATTTTAAAGATGTAGGGTACAGCCAGTTGCGGTGGCTCAAGCCTGTAATCCCAGCACTTTGGGAGACTGAGGCGAGTGGATTGCCTGAGCCCTCGGGTTCGAGGCCAGCCTGGGCAATTGGTGGAACCTCGTCTCTACAATAAATCAAAAATTAGCCGGGCATGGTAGCACGCATCTGTAGTTCCGGCTACTTGGAAGGCTGAGGCTGAAGGATCGCAGGAGCCCAGCAGGTCTATGCTGGGTTGGCATGAGTGTGCCACAGCACTCCAGCCTGGGCGACGGAGTGAGACTCCAACTAAAAAAAAAAAAAAAGATGTGGGGTACAAGTCAGGATTGGGTACATAAGTGTTACACGCACAGGTGAGGTTTGGGCCTCCCGTTGGACCTCACTTCGCCTGGATTGGGGTCATGCGCCCTTATTGATGTTGTGTTACCCCTTTTCCCCGGCAGTGTCCCGCTACTGCCAGTCCCTTTCTTGTGGTATTATTTTTTTAATGGAGGAAATTTGACATTGGAATCCAAGGGCCTCATGTGATGCCTATCAGGTGTAGCCCTCCCCCAGGAAAACCACGAAGTAAGACAAAGCTAGCATCTTCCACATCTAATCTTCCCACTTCTCATCATTGCTTCCTTTGTGCATCTGCCTCTTCTTTGACTCTCATCGATCTGCCTTCAGAAAACAAGCCAGAAAATGGCTATCCATGCTCCAGGCAAAAGCTATCTCCATGGAGGAGATCAGCCCAGATAGAAGTGGGACTTCTCCAAGGAAAGAGAATCTGATTGGCCCAGTTTGGGCCATGTGTCTGCTTCTGGACCAATCAGCTATGGCCAGGGAATCATGTAGCCTGCTTGTTGGTGGAGCAGGTAACTTTCAAAGAGGAGGGACTAGGTCTCTGTGTCTACCCTGGGGATCTATACAAAAATTGAAATTTCAATAGCGAGTACGCCAGAGGTGCCTAGAAAAGAACCCTTTTTACCTGCCTTGTCTCCACTTACTGTCTCTGGCAGCCACTATTTTACTCTCTGCTTCTATATTCAACTTTTTTAGAGTTCATATGTAAGTAAGATTTCTGTGTCTGACTTGGATGGCTTTGCATAATGTCCTCCAGGTTCATCCATGTTGTCACAAATGTCAGGTTCTCCTTTTGTAAGGCTAAATAATATTCCTGTTTAAACAATGTAATACTTGAGGGAGCACAACAACATTTTAGACACTGTGTTGGTCTCTAAACGCACATTTACCTCTATGGATTATCCAAATAGCATTGACTATTCAATGTGACCAGAACTGTTTGTGTAAGGCATAATACCCCAAGCGTGAGCCGAAGAACACTGTTATACAGAATTTCATGTGTCATATGTTGTAGTCATGTGTTAGTTGCTCTGACTGCCATAACAGAACAGCCATAGACTGTGTGGCTTAAACAACAGAAATTCGTTTTCTCACAGTTATGGAGGCTGGAAGCCCAAGATCAAATGCTGGCCAATTCCGTTTTTGGTGCAGGCTCTCTTCCCGGTTTCCTTGCTATGTCCTCACATGGCCTTTCCTTGGCACATGCTCAGAGAAAGAGAGAGAGCAAGCTCTCTGGTGGCTCTTCTTATAGGGACAGGAATTCTATGGAATCAGGGCCCCACCCTTATGACCTCAATTAACCTTAATTACTTCCTTAGAGGCTCCATCTCCAAATATAGCCACACTGAGGTTAGGGCTTCAACACATGCATTTGGGGGAACAGACATTCAGTTCATAACAAGTAGTCAGGATGAGTAACAGCAGCTGCAGTAATAAAAATCCCACGATATCAGTGGCTCACATTACAGTTCCACATAAGAGTGTGGCAGGCAACCTTCCACACAGTGACTCAGGGCTCGGGTACCTTCCATCTGTGGTTTTGCCTTCCTCCGGCCCATCACAGTCCTCCCCGTTCAGCATTATGCGTGGGTTGTGTGCACAAGGCAGGCTTGGAAGAGGTGCCTATCACTTCTTTTCCTGTTCCACTTGCTAGAACTCCAAAATGTGGCTAGACTTAA
Organism: Tarsius wallacei; assembly: GCA_963574415.1. NCBI lineage: Eukaryota > Metazoa > Chordata > Mammalia > Primates > Tarsiidae > Tarsius > Tarsius wallacei. Next base: position 16,028 of record CAUYQG010197488.1, on the reverse strand, counting down.
CCATACGGGAGGGAGACCAGAGAATGTTGTCTATCTGGGTACCTAGGATAAGAGGAAATGGATTGGATGGGCTGCTAGCTGGTCTTCGATGTGGAAAAGAGCTTGTGGTAAAATAGATTTAGAAAAAGTTGTTTTTAAAGCAGTTAGACTGCCAGGTGTGGTGGCTCATGCCTGTAATCCCAGCACTTTAGGAGGCTAAAGTGGAAGGATTGCTTGAGGCCAGGAGTTCAAGACCAGCCTGAGCAACATAGCAAAACCCCACTCTACAAAATATATGTTAGCCAAGTGGGGTGGCGAGGACCCGTAGTCACAGCTACTCAGGAGGTTGAGGCTGCAATGAACTGTGATTGTGCCACTGTACTCTGGCCTGGGTGACAAAGCGAAACATTGTTGCCTCCCCCCCTTCCAAAAAAATACAATTAGATGAATTTCCTAGCTGTGGGACATCTCAAGGCCTTTGGTAAACTGTTGTGCATCATGAATTGCAAGGATGGCAGAGAGTAAGCAGTGTTTCTCACCCCTATTTAAAGTCTGTACACAGTTTTGTACAGAGAGTTTCTTGTGGCAAAAACAACGGCATGGAGGATGCTATTGTTGAACACTGAATTTTGAGGAATGAGAATGGAAGGGAAAAAATGATCAAGTTTTGCAATGCAAATTTCATGGGATGAGTGGATAGAGCTTAAGAAGTCAATAAAGAAGAGGCAGCCTCAGAGCGCCGCCACGGTGCCCGGTCCTGACTGTAGAAGTCAGCATTCCGGCTCTCAGTGAGCGCATAGAAAAAGGAATGGTGTTCGTGGGCACTGAGATGTCAGGTCAGTTCACTGCAAGGGAAGCATCAAGTTTCACAACAACTTCGGTGTATCATCTACTGTGGGTCGGGAGTCGGGTTCTTCTTGGCAATGTTGTCAGCCTCATGTTGGGGGATGGCTGCAGGTGTGTTGAGCATGTTCCTGAAAGCTCCGTGGAGCCACTGCTGAAACAGATACCATCAGCCTGGCTTGATGTGCTGGCTGGTTAGACGTACTAACTCTTTTCTGACCACTTGGGCCCTTCAGAGATAGTCCAGGGTCCAGTGGGGTCCAAATGATGCAACTTAGGCAGGGTTGCCTAAGGTACAGCTGGAAGGCTGTCTGACTGGTGTGTCGGCCAGAGAATGGACACTGGAAACACTCAGAACTCTGCTCAAAGCCTGGCTCTGGCTTTGTTTCCTCATCTGTAAGTGGGAATGATAGATCCCACTCCCAGTGAAAATATGGACATAAATAGCAACAGTGGCGATTTATTGAACGCTTACTATGTGCAAGGGACTGTTGGTTATTTCACATATATCATCCCTCATCCTCTCAGCAGTGGTTCTCAACCTGGGGTGAATTTGTCCCCTGGAGGATACTTGGCAATGTTTGCAGACATGTTTGGTTGTCACAACTATGGGAGGGACAACTAGGTGGAGGCCGGGGACGCAGCATCCTGCAGCCCCACAGCCAGGAATGATCCAGTCTAGAGTGTCAATAGTGCCAAGGTTAAGAACCCCTGACTCACAGGAATCCCTCAAGTGGGCATAATTTGCTTCACCCTTTCCCGATTTGGGAGATGAGGAAACCGAGGCTCAGAGAAGTTAGGCAGTTGGGAGAAATCTGGACCTGAACCCACTACCCAGCCACATTGCTCTATAATGGCTCTGTGAACTGTGTGTGTGTGTGTGTGTGTGTGTGTGTGTGTGTGTGTGTGTGCCGCCATCACCCTTCCTTTCACAACTCCTGTTCGGGAACCTTGAGAAAACCTCTCTTCCTCTCATTGTTGTGTTTGTCTCCCAGTTCATGATCATCCTGACAGTGTGCAACTCATGGGACTTTTGAATTAATAACAAAAGCCATTTATGTTGACCACAGCCACCATGGTGGGGAAACCTAGGGCTGAGGAACAAAAACAGTGATGCCATAATACCTGCCCGATCCCAGGATCTCAAATTCCTTTTGATGTCCAGGATTCCTCTCTAAACTCTAATAACAACTATAACAGTCTCTTACAGACACTGAACTCTCACTCTGTTCCAGTCTCTGAGGGCCTGGCACATTATTACCGTTACTTATATAATTGCCCTACAAACTAGTACTTTACTGGGGAGGGAAAAGTCTCAGAGAGTAGAAGCAACTTGTCTAAGGTCACACAGCTAAAAAGGGACTGAGTTAGGACTTGGACGCAGTCTAGTGTGGCACCAAAACCTTTATACTTAAACACTCGACCATCCTACCTCTAGATGTAGTAGGAAGCCACTGGTAGACTTAAGTTGAAAGTCATAGGGCCAGGAAAGCTTGGATGCTGATCAGGTGTCTACTTGTGAGGCCCTTGGAAGTATCTAAAGGTCTCTCCCAAATCTCTGAGTGTCTCCATCTACTTCCTTCCGTTCTAATGAAATCCATTTTCCCCCAAGCAAACCATTACAATTCCCGGACCACTAAAAGCTTTGCCACCTCTCTTAAAAAATACCCCTCCAGCCACTGTCTCTGCTGTTGGCCCATTTTGCCCTTCATAATATAGTTTCCCTTTAATAAATTGGCCTTTCTTAATGAAAAAAAGGTATGGTTTTTTAAAAATCATATTCCATTTAGTATTCATTTGTGTCTTTGCCCCCACAGGAGCCCTGTAATGGGCCTGGCATTTACAAATGCATGTTATTTCTACTATGCTTTGGGCCAACAGGCCCTAGGTGGTCAACCAGGAACGTCAACCACTGCTATAGAGCCCATTTCTGCAGAAAACTCATCCCTGGTTATAAACAATGGGTGGTGGGTGGTATCAGGAACATCCCTTGGCAGCTGAGAGATGCTGAAATGTGTGGAGCCTGAACTACTGGGCATGACCCTGTGATGACCAAGACCACAAAGCCTCCTTTGTCCCTGGAACAAGTTTTGGGTCACTACATTTTCTGAGCTGTCAGGTATCCCAGCTGCACGACCTTGGGCAACTTGTTTCCCTTGGCCAACTCTCCAGTTCTCTTCTAAAAATTACACAGTGGTGTTGGGCTGCAAGGTATAGAGTGGCTTGCTAACTGTGGCCCAAAGTACAAGGACACTGATTGCCTCATTGAATGAGCAGCCTGGAGAGAGATGGCTCTAGGGATGGTTAAATTCAACCCTCAGTGATGTCAATAGAGGCCCTGGGGCAGCTTCTCTGCAGCTTTTTGTCTTGTTTTACTTTCCTTTCAAGTTTGTACAAGCACTGCAACCTTGTGATGCTCTAAAGCAGGAAAGGGAAGGAGGGATTCTCCAAGGATATCTGTCTCTTTTAACTAGGGAGGAAGCTCTTTCCCTAAAGCCCTAGAAGGCTTCCCCTTACATCGTATTAGCACAAAGTTGGGCCACATGCTCATACCTGGATGTGACTTAGAAGGCTCTGCGTGTTCAGGCACTGTTGCCCTGTCAGCTGCCAAGGCTTTTTACAGTTCCTTGAATGACATGGTTCACTTCTGCCTCAGGGCATTGATGTGCTATTCCCATTGTCTAGATTGGTCTCCCCTGTTGATAGCAATGCATCCTTCATATTTCAATTAAGTTTTCCTCTATGTCTAGCCTTCCTCCTCAGTAAAATGTGTGATTACATCATTTACTTTTTGTCTTTCACAATTCTGTGGGTAGACTGTGCTCAGCTGGGTGGTTTTTTAGCTGGTCTCACTAGGGGTCTCATGTATCCAGAAGGTTGTGGCTATGATGGTTGTGATGCAGATGGATTCACTCATATATCCCTTGGAAGGGACAGCAAGAAGGTGACAAACTCTCTCTCCTCATGGTGGTCTTTTCATATGACTTGGGATTCTTTACATACCACCCCAAATTCAAGTGGAGGGAGGCATGCTGAGGGTGTGAATACTGAGAGATGTGGTTCATTGGTATGTAGCTATGTTTGAAGACTAGCTACCACATAATTTTAACAAGCTATCTAAAGGGAATCAGAAGCTTCCAGAACAGATAAAAATAGTTCCTTGGAGTCATTGACATCATAAGACTCACTCAGCCAATTAAGTAACTATACTAAAGCCATGTTTCTTCTAACAAGTCAAAGTTCTATTCTCCGAAAGCCAGTCTTGTGTTGGAAGAAAACTAAAATAGTTACTCATTGCCTTAAGAAACTGAATTTTCTTGTTTTAGGAGGGGGAATCCTGAGACACAGCAGTGATAGAGAAAGAGCACTGGACCATGAGTCTGGAGTCTTATAATCCAAACTTGGCAATCAGGTAGCTAGTTGGGAAATTCCTTCCCCTGTCTGACCTAAGCCTCATCACTAGGAAAATGAGAAAGTTGAACTAGCTAAGGGGTGAAAATAGGTTTTTTTCCAGGGCAGGCTTTCTTACATCACAGGGCCTGCACACCAGAGGGGCAGAAAATGAGATGATTTCTCATAATGCATAACATTAAGTTTAGGAGACACACCTGCATGGCATTAAATAACTTGGAATCACATAGTGAGAAAGTTGTTTTATTTCAGATTCTTTTTCAATCTTTCTAATGGCATCATGAAACAGACTCAGTTGGGTGTTGGTGGAATAGTCAGAATTGTTAAGGTTAGCTGCTAAGACAAACAACTCCAAAAATCTTATTGTTTCTACTCAATAAAGGCTTGTTTCTTATTCATTTATCACTCTCCCCTGTTATTCAGGTACCAAACCTCCATCCATTTAGTGGCTCTACCAAATCCCAGGCCTTGGAGCCTCTCTTATACCTCTTAATCCAGCTGGGAGGCAAAGGAGGGAAGCTTGGAGAACTGCCTGAGCCAGTTTAAGGGCCAGGTCTGGCAAGAGTCTGCATCATTTCCTCCTGCATGATGTTTGTCAAAACTACCAGAGGGCCTTGCTGAGGCCTACCTATGAATCAAGGAGAGAGAGAACAGTCTTTAGGCTCAGAACATTCCAGTCTTTAGTCTCAGAACATTCCAGAAGCAACAGTAGCTATCCAGAATTAAGTCACACAGTTTGACTTTTAGAGTGGCTATGTCTACTGTTATCTTCTCTTCATAGTAGGTAATATGGCTTTCCATTTCCATTGGTCATTTAAACTTTCCTTATTAAAGAAATGTCTTTTTAAAAAGTGAGTCAATGTGGCAAAAAGTGTGAAGATGACATATGAGTGACTGCCATTTGGGAAATATGATTCTAGGGCTATCCAATGGGACTTTTTGCAATTATGTAAATGTTCTTTTCTGTGCTGTCCCATAAATGGACAATAGCCACATCTGACGACTGAGCACTTGAAAGGTGGCTAGTGTAACTGAGACACTGCATATCTAATTTCACTATATAATATAATGCAGATTTTGGGTGATAACCATGATTGATAATGAATGCCTGGAATACTATCTTTAGGAAGACTCAGAGGTCAGTAGCGCTAGATAGATTACTAATGTTTGATATGGGTATGAAGAGGGTCGTGATGGTGTGAATGCCATTTACTGGCCATCACTAGATTAGATTTTCTTAGAGAGTCTAATATATCAGAATGACATATTATTCCATAAACCTTCAATAGAATTCAGTACTCAATTAATAATCTGTCTAACCTAGCATGTAGTGAAATTGTTTCTGGTCTCTGTGTTCCTTCTAAAACCTCATACCATCTGTTCATTTCCCAGTAAACATAGAAACTATTGATTAGAGGGATTTATTTCGAAGTGTTTTCCCTCATCTACATGCATTTGCCCCAAACCTAATGATTTCAGGTTGTTGAGATATGAGTCACCATCTCCTTTTTTCAAGAAAGACATTGAAAAGCCACCTCTCTAGAGGGAGGGGATTATTACCTATGGAAAGGGAAGGACCCCCATCTGTTTAATGTGTTACTGAAAGTGGTATGCTGGAAATAACTTTTTCCACATGACTGCAGAGGTGGGACAGGCTGTCACTGGGCTTGGGTTGTCTTGGAGAGGAATTCACAGGTTCCACCATGGAGAACAGAGGCAAGGCATGGCATGGAGCACCCCCACCCTCACAGAAACTGAATGTCAAGCAGGTTGGCAGTTCTCCCTAGCCCTCCCCCAATGTCTTAGCCGGCACGGAGAGATGGGTCACAGGGTTGCCCCTGGCTGGCGTTTCAGACAGCTTTATAAATACACTATTTATTTTTCAACTTGCCAGTGGCCTTATGGTTTTCTCTTTTGTGAGCATACGTGTGTGTTAGATGTGTCTTTCATCTTTGCTTGATCCCCTAATCATCACTTCCTTTTCTCTCTTCTTCTGGTCTAGTTTATCATTTAGAACACAACTCTGGTTGTCAGGGCCAACTTGGTTTATCTTTCCTTCTGCTTCTTCCTATTACTGAATTAGCTTGGATGAGCTCCATCAGCACTCTGACCTCAGTTTCCCACTTATGAAATCAAAGGTTTTGATTGCAGCATAAGAACTGGTAACATAGAACACTTGACTCTGCCCATTATCTCACCATCACCTGCTGTTGTCACTGCCTTAGTCTCAGTCTTTACCACCTGTCATGGTTGGAACAAAGGTCCTACCATTCCAAAATGCCCTCTCTAGAAGCACTTGGGCATTCTTTGATCTTCTCTCCAACCTGAGCCAGAGTCAGCTTTTCAAAATGTCAGTTGGATTATGTTACTCCCCACACCCTTCTCATGCCCTCCGAGGCCAACCTTCCTAACACAGTCTCTGAGGCCAGTGAGGTACAGCATCTGTCCAATTCTCATCCCCATTCCATGTCTCTGCCACTCACTCTCTGCTTTCCAGCCCCACTGGCCTTTCAGCTCCTCAGGCATTCCTGGCTCCTTGTGCCCACAGGGCATTTGCATGGGTGGATCTCTATCCTAGCACAGTAGTTCTCAAACCAAGCGGTACATTAGAATCACCTTGGGTGCTTTAAAAAAAAAAAAAACAAAAACCCTAGTACCCAGGCTTTACCCCAGACTATTTAAATCAGTCTTTGGAGGGGACAATCTGGATGTTAGTATTTTTAAAGTCTTCCCCGGGTGACTCCACTGAGCAGCCAAGATTGCCAAGAAATGGTCTAGGGTGCCCTTTGTCCTTTCTTCACTGTCTTACCAACTCATTCCTTAGATGCCATGTCGAAGGACCATCTCTTGTTTCTTCCTAGGTCTGAGTTAGGCCTCTTGTTATATGCTCTCACTGGACCACAGGCTGTTTTTTCAGAGCACATATCTCAGTTTGCAATTATACAACCATTAGTGTGATGTTCGATTACTGTCTTTCTACCCCACTGTGGTAGCCAGCCTCCAAGACAGTCCCCAGTGTTATCTACCTCTTGGTATTCACTCCCTGTGGGGTGTGTTTCCTTCCCACATTGTACCAGCGTTGGATTCTGTGGCCATTAGCATATGGCAGAAGTGAAGGTATGTCATTTCCAAGTGTACATTTTAGAAGATGAAAGCTTTCATCTTGAGGAGTCTTTCTTTTGGATCACCTACTTTGGGGGAAGCCAGCCACCATGTCATTAGGTCATGAGGAAGCTCAGGTAGCCTATGGAGAGATCCATGGGGCAAGGAACAGTGGTATCTGGCCAAAAGTCAATAAAGAGTTGAGGCCTACCAAAAGCTATGTGAGCAAGCTTGGAGGTGGACTCTGAGGCTCTCAAGCTTTCAGATGATATAGTCACCAGCTTGATGGCAACCTCATGAGGGACTCTGAGACCAAACCACTCAGCTAAACTGCACCTAGATCTCAGACCTCCAGGAAATGTGTGAGATAAAATAATGTTTATTGCTTTAAACTGTTAAACTTTGGAGTATTTTACATAGCAATAAATAACATATGTCCTCCAAATGGGCAGTTTCACGAGAATAGAAATTATGGCTCATCACTGTGTCTCCAATAACCACTGGTAACCACTCAACAAATATATATATGTTTTGAACTTGTCAACTGAAAAACACTTTTGAGCACCTTCTAAGGGCTGGCAATGGTTGAGGCAAAGGGGATACAGTAGTGAATACGGCAGAGTCCAGTCCTCAAGGAATTTACATTCCAGTGGAATAAAAAGAGGGAAAGGTATTTCAAGGGAATAAAAAGAGGGAAAGGTATTTCAAGGGAGAGGACAGAGCTCAGACAAAAGTGGATATGTGTGTGATGGGGTAGAGGCAATTCAGTTATGAGCAAAGAAGTTTGAGTGTTCTGGGGCCCATGGATGGGCCTCAGGGAGGTCCTAAACTCACTGTATTGTGTGTAGAATGACTTGCATGTGGACCTTTGAAGAGGGAGGGATTCTAAATGTCATCAAGCCCTCAAGAGAAAAGGCCAAGAATAATGGCCTCAGTGGCAGGCAGTGGTTTTCCAATATGGTTGCTTCCCACCTTTGTGGTGCACAGTAGAACAATTGGGGAGAAACAGGACTTTGGGGTCTATTTGCTCTGATATATATCATCTGTGACCTCAGGACAAGTTATCATTTAAAACCTCAGTTTCTGCACCTGCAAACTGAGTGTAGAAATGACTTCATAGGATTCTCATGAAAATTAAATAGGATGTGTACATAAAGTTCACAGCACGGAGCTTGCTGTTCAATGAATGTCAGAAATGTCTCTCATGCCCCTTCCTGGTCAATTTCTGGCCTCACCCACAGGGGCAACTATTGTTCCTGTATTCTTCACTCTAATATTAGTTTTCTTGTTCTAGAGTTTCAGATAAATCAAGTCACACAGTATGTAATATATAATACATATTATATGTAATATACATACTCTTTGGTGTGAGGCTTGTTCACCTGGTATAATGTTTTGGGGATTCATATTGATAATTAAAAAAAAAATCATAGCAGGTATTTGTCCATTTAGGCTTTTGTAACAAAGTAGCACAGACTAGGCAGCTTTAACAGCAGAAAGTAATTTTCTCACAGTTCTGGAGTTTGAATGTCCCAGATCAAGGTGCCAACATGGTTGAGTTCTGGTGAAGGCCTTCTTTCTGTATAGACCACCACCTTCTTACTTTGTTCTCACATGGGAGGGGTGGGTGGAGAGCATGTCTCTTCTTGCAAGGGCTCTAATCTCATCATGGGAGCCCCCACCTTTATGACCTTATCTAATCCTAAATACCTCCCAAAGGCCCCACCTCAAAATACTATCATTCTGGGGGTTAGGGCGTCAATGTACAGATTTTAGAAGGACACAATTCATTTCACAGCACAGCACTAAGGTTTTGCCTATTGATATCCAGACATTTTTTGAAACTCAATTGCCAGACTAGCTAATCCAGCTCTCCTAGATGAAAGATGTCAATAAAAGAGGAACATTGTTACACTATCAAATAGCTTATCATAAACTGGGGCATCAATTCACAAGTTATAAATGACCCAGATTTTGAAAAATATGAGTGTCTATTCTATTTGACAGAATGAAACCACCTAAGTGGAAATCTCATGACATAATAAAAATGCAAGGGGTTTTAATCTTTTTTAATGTTCAGGCAGCCAGGCAGGCTATTTGGCCACTGTTGCAGACCAGCTTTGAGGGTTCCATGAGACATACGAGCCAGAGGACTTTACTTAATGGACATCAGAGCAGAAAGTCCATCTTGCTTGTTCACTGACATATCCCTGGACCCGGAGGAGGGCCCGGGGCATAGTAGGTATCCAACAAATATCTGTGGAACTAGTTGAGCATCACAAATGTGCATCTATGAAGTACTGGCTCACCCTCCAAATACATTGGTCCTGAATTTCTGGTATCTCCCTTCTGAGTCTATGCTGTCTCCTGACTAGCTCAAATGCATACTCCCTTGCCAAGCCTATAACCTCCTCACCCAGCCTCCAGCTCTGGCTTGTGGGAGAGCATTGCAGAGGTAGAATGGAGAAGAAATGGGAGCTGCGATCAACATGTGATGTATCCGTGGGGCCTCTTTTGTTTTGCAAACGACATAAAACTAGCTTAAGCAAAGGAGAACTGTTAGCAATCAGGCATTGACTAGCTCCAGGTATGGCTTCTTCCTTGTTCTTTCTTTTCCCCATTCCTCTGCTGTAGTTTCCTCTATGATAGTTTCATTTTCTGGTAAGTTCTCTTCCAGGTGGGATCCCTCACCCTGCCAAGCTCCAAACATGCACCACCCATCCAGCTGGCCCCAGCAGAAAGAGAACTTCTTCCAATACTTCCAGAAAGAGGCCTGGGATTGGGTCTCCTTGGTCTGGCCCTCTGCGTCATTCCTGGCATGTGGCCAGAATCATGGCACCCTGATATGTTACATGCACTTCTGCTTCCACCATAGCAAAGTCCAAGATGAGGCCAACCCCATCTAAACAACAAAGTTGAACATGAGGGAGAGGAGGTCCCCCAGAGTACAACCAGAGGGGTAATGGACACTACACCGGTGTAAGGAGTGGGTGTCCATCACAAGTGTCTCGTGTACACTAAGTCACCTTGGATGGAAGTTATATTTGGGTGGACAGGAAGACTATTCATCGGGTCCCAGAACCTTCCATTAAAGATGGAAGAGTTGCCAGGAGATCAGTGGATAATTTTAATGCAAATGAGCCATCTCCAGTGCAGAGCAGGTGCCTAGGAACTTTCTGAATGAGTGTAGAAATGAGTGAAAGGCGGTGGAGGGGCAGCTGTCAGGAAGATCTACTGGGGAAATGGGAGACCACCAGCTCGCTTATGTCAATCATGGGAAGTGGCTCCTGGGGGAGGAAACTGCTTCTGCTCAGGGAGAGCTGGCAGAGTAAGGTCTGAATTGGTCAGTCAAGTAGGAGGAGGAGTCGTCAGGGCTCAGAGGGGAGGGAGGTTGAGACAAATGCAGGGAGGTTTGTTTAACAGAAACAAGAGCTCTGAGGGCTTCAACAGACAACCGAGAGGGGAGGGGAAGGGAGCATTCTATGTGTGGGCACAGGAACACAGGACTAGGTTGAGTTAGAGTTTACATGGCCAGGAAGGATCGATCATATGGGTGAGGTATGCTGTGGAATGAGGGTCCCAGATGGAATTCTGGAGGAAAATTGGAGTCCTGTGCTTGGCCTTGTGTTTGAGTGGAAAAGTAGGAGTCATTGGGGTTGAGGAATGTATGTAAGAGAGGGAGGGAGAGAGTGAGGGAAAACAGAGGCGGAGGAAGGGGAAGAGGGAGAGGGAGAGGGACAGGGAGACGGAGAGGGAGAGGAAGGGGGAGCCGGGGAAGGAGGAAGAGGGAGGAGGAAGGGAGAAGGGAGCAGGAAGAGGGGGGATGGAGAAAAGGGTTGGGCCATGGAGAGGCAGGCAGTGAAGACAAGTGTCTAGCAAGTCATCATACAATAGAGAAAGCTTGGGGCGCACCTCCTCTCTCCCCTGATGGCGTGTGGCTTCTCTTACTGGTTACTGGAACTGAATGATGTGAAACAAGAAGAAAACATTATTGCCCAGTTGACATTCTCAGACGGTAATTAACTTTGTTAAAAATCTTTACCTCTCAAAAGCTCAATGGAATCCTGCTACTGGGGAATTCAAATTATTCCCCTAACCCTTTCCTTCTTAAACAAAGCGTATTGTACAATCTATCAGTATCAATGAGCATTTGTATCCATGCTAAGCCTTTAGTTATTGAGTCATTTTCCTTTATGCGGGGTTTGATTTCACGACAATAAATGGTACCCAGGGGCATGATGATTGCATTGGTTGTTTAATCAGAACGTCTGTTGCTTTGGCAAAATCCATCCCAATGCAGCCAACTTGCTTCAGTGCCTTTGAAAGACCCAGTTGAAGCCAAGGTTGGTGAGGAACAGAGCCAAGTTCCTAATCTGTAGTTCCTCGGGATCTGGTGTTATCACATTGGAAAAGCCCACTATGCACCGGAAGGGTGTTATAATGACCAGCCCTGTTGGGGAGATGTTGCCGGACTCTCTATACAACATCCAAAAGCTTGTTTTCTTAAATGATAATTAAAGTAGCTCCATGGGAGAGCTAGTTCATAAAGCTTCTCCATATGAAATCGCCCCAACGTCACAAACAAGCCAGACATGGTCCTGCGACCGGAAGGGCAGAGGCCAGCTCTAATTAGCCATGACATCAGCATTTATACTCCACTGGCCAATTATGTTGGGAGAAAGAGAGACAGTGAATGAAACTTTCTTTCCATCTGTGCCAGGAGCTCCAAAATCTCTGTAGGTGAGTGAGGTAGGCCCAGAAATTCATCTGCTGGCGATCTCTTGAGGAATGTGTGACTTCATTGCTAGAATTCCTCAGAGAGAGAGAGAGAGAGACAGAGAGAGAGAGAGATCGAGAGAGAGAGAGAGAGAGAGAGAGAGAGAGGAAGAGAGAGAGAGAGAGAGAGAGAGAGAAAGAGAGAGAGAGAGAAAATACTTCATTAAATTGAATAATTAAAAAGATAAACTTGGTTCCATTTGTCAGTGGAGATGTAACTTGAGGATGAAAAGAATTTGCTTTCCAGCATCTGACTCCTAGAGGAACAGAGAAACTTCCACATCTGATGGAGCAAAGCCCAGGACCTGTTTATTCAGACAAGGGGCACATGTGCTATTCCAACACCCTTTGCCACAGAAGGCTAGAGGCTTGATACAGGGAAGGGGTCATGGAATATAAGACCATACTGCTTGGGTTTGAAGCTATGTGACCTTGGTCAAGTTCCTTAATGTCTCTGGACCTCAGTTTCCTCATCTGTAACATGGGGATAATAAAAATACTTACCTTGGTAGGGTTATTTTCAGCATTCAATGAGCTCATACATGTGAAGTAATTAGAAGAGTATCTGACCACTTAGCTGCCAACCCCTCATGTCTCAGCTACCCCCCGCCCCTTTTTGACAAAAAAGGCAGTTGTTTTTATCCTTTTCAGGCTGCATTGTACAAGAACAAAATCGACAGCTGCTTTGCTGTTCATTGCATCTCCCTTCTCTTTTCCCTTCCCCCATGGCCACACTATTTTACTTTAGTTGTGGGGCACATGTGAGAATTGACTGCATAAGGAAATTGCATGCAGGTGGGGTTTGGTCTTCTAGTGGAGAAGGCCACATCCATTCTCATTTTGTAAAAATCACTGATGATGTTACTATGCCAGGAATTCAGGAACACAAGTCTAAGCTTAAGGAGCCAATCTGGGAGGTCCACACATGAGGAGGGGGATTGTGGGCCCCTCACAGATGCACTGCTGGGCTTGTGCTGGGATGTGGAGGTGGGGAAACAAACGTGTCATTTTAAGATGATCACATCGAGACAATCTATTGTGCAAATACTCTGCACTGAACTCAATTTTCTACCTTATGGGGAAGGCACTATATTGTCCCCATTTTATAGATAAGAAACTGAGTCCCAGAAACAGGATACTACCTGCCCAAGGCCGCAGAGTCAGAGTGGCAGGTAGTGGGCCGCAGAGTCATTTGAGTGGCACCCCCGCTTCTTTCCTTCTCCCCCACCATTTAAAAATGCATCTACCTTTCTGGCATTTCCTCCATGTTAAGGAGGCCATTGATGGCAAGACTCGCCTTGATTTCAGAAACATTAAAATGTGAAAAAATGTGCACTTAGCATAGAGGAGACAGACTTCCCTGGAGGGGACTTTCAGTGCTATGTGTACTTGCTACATGAAGTTCTTAGCAGAGTAGAACCAAGTCTTCTGCTCTGTGTGGCCCACTTGGTGGTACTGGACTCCAGCACAGATGGGGGAGTCAGGGAGGGCTTTCTGGAGGGGGCGAGACTGGATCTGGGCCTGAAAGAAGTCTGAGTGGATTGATGGGCAGGGCACTATTCTAGCTCAGGGAACATTACCAGGAAAGGCCTAAGGAAGGAAGGCCAGGGGGAGGGGCTTGCCACAAAAGGGTGCAAGGCTTTAGCCCCAGGGACCGGGCCTCCCCATGCTCCTGGCTGGCCTCACCTCCTACCACCCCATCCAACTGCAGCCTGCGAGCCCTGTTCTGCCGCCCTTCTTCTCTGTGCTTTCCTGCCTGCATACCTGCTGTCCCCTTAGCAGGGCACACTGTTCCCTGTCTTAGTCTCCTGGCCAGTTTCTGCTTGACCTTCAGCCTCTTTTGCAGGTTTCCCATGATGCCCTTTCTCTGTGCTCCTACAATTCCCCATTACTTAGTTCAACAACCCCACTAGCACCTTCCCTGAGCCGGCCTTTGTGCTTGGGGGTAGAATGAAAAAGATCAGGTTAGGCGAGGACCTGGAAGGGGCACAGAGACAGGGAGACCGAAACTGGTCAAATTTTCCCATAGCTTGAGAAACATTTGTCTTGTCTGGGTCCCTTTACCAGGAGGCTGACCCTCGAGCCTCCTGGATGGTGTCACGGTACCGAAACTTTCCAGATGACCACATGCAGACAACGGGACACATCTGCTGTCCCGTTCCTCTTCCTTGCTCCTCCCTAATTATATTACATTTCTTTCCTCTGTGCAGACTCCTAACTTCAGTCAGCTGGGGAGATGGATTTGAGACTGGTCTCTGGTCTCCTGACTGACTCCCCCCGTGTTAAAACCTTCTTCCCTGACAGTACTTGTCTCAGTGGCCAGCTTTCTGTGCGGCGAGCAACCAGACCTAGGCTGAACCCCTAATGGGTTAGACCCATTAGAAGGTGGTTTGGATGAATCTGCAACTGTGGGGATGAAATTTATTAGGCACCAACTGTGTGTCTGGCACCAGGCTAACACCTTGACATGCATTGTTTCACTTCATTCTCATGCAGGTACCCCTGTTTCCTTCGTTTTACAGATGAAGAAGTGCAGATTTGTGGACTCTTGCCCGACATTAGATGAGATTTGGGTCCAGGTGCACTGGAACATAGGACTCAGGGAGTATCTAGGTTCTCTGAGTTGTGAGAGATTGGATGAGGGCACAGGGTGTTAGGGTACTGGACGGACAGGGTGAGTGTGGAGAGGCTCAGGGAGGCGCACAGCACTGCCAGGGCTGGCAAGCCGGAGGTGTGTGCTGGCAACCCAGAGATCCGAGTAGATTGCAAAGAATTGCAACACACAAAAGGTGAGAAAAGAAAAGATTTATTTAAGAAAGCTTCACCCCCCACAGACAGGGAGTGGGCCTACATTCTAGGTGAGTGTGGCCTCATAGCCCCCCAGAGTCCTGGCTTAAATCCTTTTCTTGGAGATGTTGCACGTGACTGTTGTGACTTCCTTATCAACCACCTGTGGATGTCTTGGAGAAGCTATTACACAGAGACCCATTAATGTTCGCCCACATCATCATAGCCCCTAGAGACGGGCGTGACAAGGAGTCTAATTCTCCTGCACCTTCCCAAACGACATTCCTTGGACCTAAGGGAGGGTGTACCGTCCCTTATCTCCTAGGCATTCCCAGTGGGTAGCTTTGGGGGTCCTTGACTTCCTTGTAGATAGGGCCTGTTCTACTGGAAGATTAAGTCCCCTCCCGCTCCCCCTCTGGGTGGGTCATAATTTTTGTAATTATAAGTTTCATGACTTTTACAGTCCTTGACCAATGCATGACATCTTAGGCCTTGTAAATTCTCTTTACTCTAGGCAAGCTTGATTGACACTATGAGATACCTGGCACCAGGAAGTCTGTTCCTAAAAAGACAAAGTTGGCAAAGTTAACTTTTACTTAAAGTGTGCATTTCTCCAAAAGCATAGCTTCTACTTTCTCATCATTGTATTAAGATTTAGGAAGAAGAGTAAAAAAAATTCATTTCCCGTTCTCGGCCTGTCCTTTCACAGGGGAGAGCAGAGCCTGAGTTTCTGATCTAGGTGCTTGGGTGAGGGCAGTTGCCATTCATCAAGCCAGGGAAAAGCAAAGGTAAAAGTGCTTTTGGACAGGAGAGGAATTAAAGTTTAGAAATGGTGTGTGTGAGCCGGGAGTGGTGGCTCATGTCTGTAATCCTAGCACTTTGGGAGACTGAGGTGAAAGGATTGCCTGAGCCCAGGGGTTCGAGACCAGCCTGGGCAACATGGCGGGACCTCGTCTCTACAATAAATAAAAAAAATTAGCTGGGTGTGATGTGCACGCCTGTGGTTCCAGCTACTTGGAAGGCTGAGGTGGAAGGATCATCTGAGTCCAGCAGATCGAGGCAGCGGTGGCCATGAGCGTGCCACTGCACTCCGGCCTGGCTGACAGAGTGACACTCCGACTCAAAAAAAA
>CAUYQG010197487.1:0-19068 GCA_963574415.1 Tarsius wallacei | reverse complement strand
CTTTGGGAGGCCGAGGTGAGTGAATTGCCTGAGCCCACGGGTTCGAGACCCGCCTGGGCAACTTGGTGAGACCTCATCTCTACAATAAATCAAAAAAATTAGTTGGATGTGGTAGCGCGCGCCTGTAGTTCCATGCTACTTGGAAGGCTGAGGCGGAAGGATCGCCGGAGCCCAGCAGGTCGAGGCTGGGGTGGCCGGGAGCGGCCACTGCACTCCAGTCTGGGCTACGGAGTGAGACTCCAACTCAAAAAAAAAAAACAAAAAAAGTGATATTGTGTTTTCTCTACTTAGACCACTGAGGACGGTGGCCACGAGAGGGCAGTAGAGGAAGCTTATCAGGCGACTTGGACGTGTTGAGTAAACTCGCGTGCGCTCTAATCGCGAGCAGGGACTACTACGCAGATCCTGCGAACTCACTGGGGTCTAGCGTGCAGGCCCCTTCCGGAAAGCAGAGTGTACAGACTGCGGAGATACTGAAACTACATGGCGCGGAATCAGTGGTCTTAAGGACACCGAGGCACTGTCATCCGGAATCCAGAAACCTCTCACCCTAGGTTATTAAAATAAGTTATCTTACCGCCATCTCTCTGATTCCCCTGCCAGGCAGGCTCTCTGGGTCTGGATACAGAAAGCTTCCTTTCTGTCCCCACTGCCTCCATCCGAGTCAGGACTTGCCAGACGCCCAGGACCTCTAACAGTGCTAGAAGCAATTCAGAGCAAGGCTCATGTTCCCATTGCAAAAATAATAACAACTTCAAACCTCATTTGACTGCTTGTTGGCTTTTTAAAATTTACAGGAAGAAATTTGCTCCCACAAATTCCAATACCGCACACCCAACCCCACCAGAGAAGCCCGATTCCTCCCCACTCACCCCTTACCCAAATTAAAGGTGAAAAGGGAGGTGTGCAGGATGTTGCGCGGTGACAGGTGATGCTAATGGAGAGGGAATCCTCGTCCCCACTGCCCTCGTCCACTCTGCCTGCGTCCTGATGCCACCCCCAACCCCATTCCTCCCACCTCTCACCGGAGGCTAAGCCAGCTGGGCTCGAAAGGCCTCCGCCAGACTCCCCAGGCCCTCGTGGCGTTTTCCTTGGCCCCTTGGCCACTTAAGGTGGCCGGTGAGTCCGGGCCGAGCTGGGCGCAGGGCAGTCGGCGGGGCGGCCTCCTGGTGCCAAACCTGATTCTCCTTTGTTGACAGCTTGCGGAGGAGGGAGTCCGCGCGGGCGGGGGAGGGGGCAGGGGGCTGGTGGCGGCGGGCGGTGCCAGCAGCGGGCGCGGCCCCAGTCCGGGCGGGCGCGGCGGCAGGGAGGGGGTTAACGCGCGCGGCCTCTATGATAATGAGCTGCATGGTAATATAGGGAGGCCGGCGCTGAGGGCTCCGCCGCCGCCGCCACCGCGGGAGCCCGAGCTGCCGGGCGGAGCGGCGTCCGCGCCAGATTGGAGCGGGAGGGCGGCGGAGCGCAGTTGCTGGGAATTTTTCCGCCGGGAGGGCGAGCGATCCGGAGAGGGACCCCGCGAGCTGGGGAGCGGCCGGGAGCGCCAGCGCCGGAGCGAGCGGAGCAAACCTCGAAATAGATCTGGAAAGCCAGGTTCCCGGAGGAAATGGGACTGTGAACGAACCGGGGAGCGAGAAGGAAGGAAGCTCCGGGATTGCTGATGTCAGAGAAGCCCGGAAAGTCGCGCTGGAAAAATCTGAAGACAGCCGGGGCTCTGCTTCTTCCCCACGAGAGACACCGCCGGCCACCCCCGCACGCCCCCTGGGCGCCTCCGGGGCCCCCCCGGCGAGCCGGCGACAGCGCACGGCGGGGCTGCTTCGGGGCGACGGAGGACTGGGGGGCGCGCGGGCCGGAGACCAAGGGGCCACTCCAGGAATACAGATAAGTGGCTGGTGGCTGGACGTGGATGTTAATGAATTTGGACTCCATGTGGATTTGGTCGTCCCCGTGATTCCGAGCTGCGGGCCGGGAGCGGGGCCTCGCACCGCTCTCGGCAGCCGGCGGCCGAGGCGGACAGAGCGGGGACGGAAGGACAGACCGACGTCGCCGAGCTGGGTAAGCGGCGGCTGGGCCGGGCGCTCCGAGTCGGCGGCGCCCTCCGCCCTCTCCCCAAACGCGCTCACGCCCGTGGCGGCTCCTCCCGCGGCCGCAGCTTTGGGATCCCGGCCCCGAGTGCCCGGGCTCGGCCACTTTCGCGGGCCGGAGCGCGGCGTGGGCGCGAATGCCTCCCGCCACAGGCTCCTCGGCTGGCCGCTGGCTTCCTGGCCGCGGGCTGCGGGCTGCGGGCCACCGGCGGCGGGCGGCGGCCGCGCTCCACCGCGCGTCTCTCCCGCGCACCTGCCGGCAACGCTGCGGCTTTGGGGAGCACCCGGGCTTCCAGGTTGTCCCGAGAGCTAGAGCTCCAAGGGGGCCTCGGTGCACGAACAACGCAGCCCAGAGCTACTGTGGCCAGCGATCGGTTTGGGGGCGTTCACTCCGCCAGAGTCCCTGGTGGCCGCTGGCTTTTCCCTTGGGAACAGAGGAAGGGACATGCATCATTTGCGCGGGTTTCATAAGGCTCAGGGAGCGATTCCAAGGCATCGAATGGGCATAAGTGCTCCATCCAGCCTCCCTCCGTGGTGGAGCGCCCAGCTGGGACCCAGGCCCCTGGAGTGAGTAGCCCAGGAGTGTTGGTGATTGAAACGGGAGTTTGTTCAGGGTCCGAGGGCGGCTCCTTGTGAACCACTGGAGAATATTTCCCCCATGTGCTCCTTCTTTTCCCACCCCACAAGTGAGGTAGGGATCTTAGAAAATTCTAGCCCTTTTAAAATCCATCCCTTAGGTAGTCTCTGTGAAATGTTAATCATGGTCTAGACGGCCGAAGAGAATCCCTGGAAACTGCCATTCTAGATCCCCGAAAAATTCTAGGTCCACCTGTTTGCCATGACCTTTGCCCTAGAAACACCTACCTGTCTCAACTCAACTCAGCTCAAAAGGGATAAAGAGAGTGGGGAAGAGAGTGTTGGATAAAAGCCTTGGGGTTCTAGGTCAGTTAGGAGTCTAGAAAGGAGAGTCCCACATGGTGAGCAATGAAACTATGATCAGGTTTCCTACAGGAATCTAAGATCTCAGGGTAATAGTGGCACACGAGTGGAAGGTATGCAAGGAACATAAAGGCAGGATCAGTTTGGGGGAGTGGGACTGTCAATCATAGCTTGAGGCGGTGCCTTAGGGGCCCATCAGTTTGGAGGAACCCACAGAAATTTAGGGGCACACGTAACGTGCTCTATTCAGGTGCATGGACAAGGTTTAGAGCATCAGGCCAAGATGAATATCTGCGTTGGATGCTTTCAGACAGAGAGTCAGGTTCAGCTCTCCCTTCCCCACACAATAGCAGGCTCCCTTCTTGCTGGGCTTCTTTCCCAGACCTTGAAACTTCACTCTTCCCTCTGGGCTGGCTTTGGATTCTGGGACCTTCTACCAAACGACAGAACCCCTAGGAAGAGATAGCCCTGGCTGGAGGTATTCAGCTATTTGTAATTGAAACACACAACTTTTGTGCAGTCACCCCAGAAAGCTCCCAGAGTTGCTGGCAGCCCTCTCCCTCTGACCTCCAGGCAAGAAGAGAGACAAATTCATTAACTTTTCTCTCTTTTCACAGAGCACCATTTGAACTAATTACCTGGGATCTCTCCTGGTGGCCTGGGGCTGGAGAGAGGGTCAGGAGAGAGGGTAGGGAACCAAGGAAACAGAGCAGAATCTGACAAGATACCTTAGCGAGGTTCTTTTGCTTTCCCCTTCTTCCACCTGGCATCACCACCTCTCACCTCCAACCCCTCCTCCTCCAGGAACTTGCCCCTGCTGCCAGCATTCCCTAAAGGAGCCATTTCCCTCCACTCTGCAGCCGATCCTCTTCAGGGACCCGCTGATAAAGGGAGGGCAATGCAGACTGCCCTCTCTGCTCCCTCACTGTCCTCAGCAAATTGCATTAGGATGGGGGCAAATTGGCTTGCAAAGCAGTTAAATGGAAATGACATTTGGAGCGATGTGCAGGGGAAATGCGCTGAGGAGCAGCAAGATCCAAAGTGGGAAAGCACTGGAAGGTCTCCTCTGCCCGGGGACCACAAGTCTGGCAAAGGAATCCCAGCTGGCCCTTTCCTTTGACAGGACATAAGGACGGAGTCCCTCATTGCCTGGGGCAGGATGGGGGTGGGGTGGGGGGGACTGGCTAGCTCTTCAGCTCAGGTCTAAATGAAGAGTATGGTGGCATCGCGTGTCTGTCATCCAAAATTATGTCATTACAAGGTTGGTAGCCCTCCCTTGCAGAGCTGGCCTGGATACCTACCCCTGTCTCCAGAGCATCAAGAAACACTCACTCTCCAACTCTCCTGACCATCAAAAGCTGCAGATGTGGTGCATGTAAAAGTTCACCATCTGTTTTAACTGTAGTCTGCTCTTAAAAGAGATTAAAAAGAAAACCCTCAAAAAACAGCTACTTCACTGCTAGGTCCCTTTCCCATTTAGGAATACTTCTGATTATTCAGCTAATCCTTATTTCATGGGCATGTCACAAGAAAACACAGGAACAGGAGGAGAAACCAGTGACATGGTTAAATATACAAGGCAGCAGCTGGCAGCAGCCTAAACTCACCAGTTTAGGTACTATGAAATATTTATGGTGCTGAAGTTGTCACTGTTTGGGGGTTTTATAATTTCGATCCTACCTCAGTTTCTTTGATTGCCTCCCCAAGATGTAGGGTTTGGTGTGGGAGAAGGCAATTCCTGTCTCCAGCAGGAATCCCACCCCCCACCCCCACTCCCAGCTGTCTCCTTGCATGGCCACACAGCTGTTTCCGAACACACAAACTGGGGCACAATATACTTCTGTCCATCTTGGCAAATGGAGAAGCAAAGAGCACCCACCCCCATTCTGATCATAAAGAGACTGGAGCATTGTGTTACAGTCTGTTAACTGGAAATAATTCAGGACAGTCCATAGTGAAGCTAGTAGAAACAGGCTTGGAGGGGCTGGTGTTTTACAGCTCAAGTGCATGCCCCCCAACCCCTGCACCCTCCTTCACTTCAACCCACCCAGGGGCAGTCTGTTATCAAGTCATTATATGTGAATATTCTATTTCTACACTTCACATATGCTCAGTTCAAACAATGATGAATGGAACTGATTCCCTTAACGGTTTTGTTCACTTAGTTACAAAGATTTCATGCTTGATTAGAGTAAATGAGGGGTGGGTATGCATCCACTTCTTTTCTGGTCATTTCTAAAGGTGAGCCCTGTGGAGACCAAAAGAAACGCAGTTCTTCCCAGGGTCAAACAACTGGTCCCAAGACACCCGGGAGGGTTGACTGTTAAGAAGGAGACACCCTCTCTCTCCTTGACTTGGCCCTCGGGCTCTCTTAGGCCCCATTCCTCTGCATTTGGGCATATGGAACCTCTTTATCTAGCTCCACATCGCTCCATCTGGAATTTGAGGACAGAAAGAGGCGAGAAAGTTCTTTGTTGGGGAGTAGGGTCCCTATCCGGTAAAGTGAAAGGGGAGAGGAAGAAGAGAAGGCCAAGAGATGAAGGAAATGGCTTGGGCCTGAGCAGTGCACACGTTCCCTGCTCCTACAGTTGGTTAACCATTAACCCCCTGCTCTGCCTCTTGGGTGAAAGGATATCTCTGGGAAACCCAGAGGACCAGCAGGTGTTCCTCTGTCCACCCCTCCACCCCCACTCTAGCAGAACATTCACTCTGCTTCTCCTGTCCCCGTGCAGCCCAGGCTCAGTCCCTGACTCCACTCACCGCTTTGTTTCCTCTTCCCCTGCACCAGCAAACTCTTCCCACCCCCACCAGCTGTCCCTTTACCCAGACATTGCCAGTTGTTTGCATGGCATGATGCATGCTACAGCATGAGGAACAGGCGGGGTGGTGGGGAGAATTGAGAGAGAAGAACAAGCTGGTTGCACATAGGACTCCAAAGCAGGAGCTCTGAGCTCAGGTTATAGACAGCCTCAAAAATATATAAAACCCATTATGCCCAAGTTTGCGTGGGGGCAGTGGAATGAGGGTGGGGAGAAGGAGGGAGTTATTGCCAAGGCTCCATTTTCCTCTTCTCACCGTAGATATGTCTCATAGTTTCCTGTTCTAGCCCTCTGAGGTTAGGCCATTTGATATAAGACCTCACCAAAGCATGTCTAGCTAGTCAGACCTGGCCTCCCAAAGTTCAGAGAAAACCAGCAGGTGGACCAAAGATGCAGATCAAGATGGAAAGACAGACGTCAAACTGGGAACACGGTCACAGATAAAGCGAGAGAAGCAGAGAGACAGACAGGGAAATGAAGAGGGACTGACAGTATGAGTGAGCAGAAAGAACTAAGAGCGAAAAAATGAAGAAAGAAAGTGGGAGAGAGAGCCCTGCAGACAGTAGGGACTCTTCTGTGTCTTCACTGGCGAGTAAAAGCTCCAAGCTGAAATGGGAAGCAGAAGTAGCAGGTTATCTCCACTAGAGGGGACTCTTGAAAACCAGGCTTGGCCTGAAACAGTGGCTTTTGTGCTTTTTTTTTTTTTTTTTTAAGAAAAATAAATAAATAATGAGATATATTAGAAACTCCCAGCTGTCACTACCCAGAGACCACAACTGGTGAGGTCCCATCCTCCCGGCCCCTGTCTGGTTGCAGGGGGTGAGAAGGTGCCTGCAGCATTAAGCAGGGGTACATGGGGGTTGTGAGCAATTTGGGAGAGGCCTGCCCAAACAGGACAGTCTGGGATGGGAGCAGGCAGGGAGGGAGTGCATTCTCAATTTAGCAGGCAATCCAGTCTGCTGGCTGGCCCGCCAAGAGGCTCTAGCCTTTCTTTATTAGCAGTAGAAGTTTTTGGCCCATCCCCAAGGCGCCTACACATGCTTTCCCTTCTTCCAACTCCCTAAATGCGGATTTTCAAAATACTCTCTCTCAGGTGGTGGCAAAATTGCTCCTGAGGAGGCTTTTTTAGAAAGACCTTTCAGGAACTGAACACATGTCAACGTTGTATCACTGATTTAATCTTTGTCTTCATATTCTCTGCGGGAGCCTTTCTCTGAATTATAATTCCCCCTTTCATTTCAGCAGAGGACAATATTGAGAGAGAGCAGAGTCCAGAGGCTTTTCTCATCTGAGGAGATAATAACTGTCTAACAAGGGTATGGAAAAATATTGAACTTTAGGGATGGGCAGGAGGCCAGAGAGTAGCAGCATCTCTTCAGGTCTGATACCATCCCCTGATATTTCATCTTGGTTTGCTTTTGGCTCAAATTTACCTGGGGGTCAAGGGTTGGGGGAAAGAAAGAAAGAAGAAAAACAAGATAAATGTATCGTGTTATGAAAGTTTAATTCTGCTTTTCCTTGGCTAAAATTGCTTTCAGGGTGAGAGATGAAAGGCAACGGAGTTGCCCTTGGAAAGTTCAACTTGTCTTTCAGAGGGAAAAAGAGGAGGGATCCCAGGGCTCAGAGTGAATAGCTGGTGAATGATCGTCTCTCCTCTATGACCCCCCCAGTACACACACGTTCTCTCTGATTCTTTGAGACAACAGGAGCTTCTGACAGAGGAACCCCAGCACTTCCCAGTCCTCTCTGTGGAGTTATCCTCCCAGACTTTCTCTTGGTATATTTAAACATTTGCCTTTCACCCTCAGTTTCTTGTTTGGGCATGAAGGAATAGAAGAAGGAGGGAAGAAGCGGGGGAGAACTACTAAACAACCCCTCCAACTTTATTTATTTATTTATTTATTTATTTTTGAGTTGGAGTCTCACTCTGTCGCCCGGACTGGAGTGCAGGGGCCGCTCCCGTCCACCGCAGCCTCAACCTGCTAGGCTCTGGCTATCCTTCCGCCTCAGCCTTCCAAGTAGCTGGAACTACAGGTGCATGCTACCACGCCCGGCTAATTTTTTGATTTATTGTAGAGATGAGGTCTCGCCAAGTTGCCTGGGCGGGTCTCGAACCTACGGGCTCAGGCAATCCACTCACCTCAGCCTCCCAAAGCGCAGGATTACAGGCTGAGCCACCGAGCCCGGCTCAACTTTATCTTTATATTTGAATTTTTACTACAGTTCCTACCTCTTTCACTGAACCAAATAGGAAGATGCTGAAAGCAAGAATTGGAATTCATTTAAGTTTAAATAAATAAGGATCGATCACCTATGTAGTGCCAAGAATGTACTAGCTCCCTCCTAGTACAAAGATGAAAAGTAAAAGATTCTACCTTAAGAAAACTTACAGTACACTGGTGTGTGTGTGTTGGGGGGTTGCATAAGCCAGGGACCCCAAAATATCTTTAGTAGAAGGCAGAGTTGAGTTAGCAGTGTCCTGGGGGTTCAGAGGAAATGAGGGCAGAGAGCTCCTCAAAGCTTTTTCTGTAAGTCAATGGGAGGTGGAGATTTCCAGGAGAGACTCAGAGGTGCCAGAGGACCTCACAGTTTCCTGTCAAGACCGACTACCTAATGCTCTCCCATATTGCACCCTCTCAAAACTACCCCTGCCTAACCACTTCTTTTCCCTAGTTCTCTTCTGTGGATTTTAAACTGACAACACTGGAGTTATTTTCTATTAGTCAGCATCCTAGAACAAGGTCTCCAGAGTGCACATACCTGAGGGGTTTACATGTTGTAGTCTATGTAAATTGCATCCTTTCCCGTGTCTCTGGTCCAGTGTAGATGCCCCAGTGTGGTTCATCAGGAAATGGTATTACTCATCGTGTTCACATTTAAGTGTCCAGAATCCTGCTGTTACTCACCCACTCTTATCTGAATTAACTTATTAAATGGATGGGACCAGAGAGAGAGAATTCGAATTTTATCCCTGCACCTTGGCTGAACAGGGGAATACACTCCTTGCGCTGCCTTCTGCCAAGTATTTGCTACCTGGAGAAGCATCCACTCTCTTTTAAAGTTTCTGTCTGGAAAGAAAGCAGAGGAAAACTCATGGAGGAAGATTAGGAGGCAGATTTCAACTCAAACTCAATTTTAAAATATCCTCTAATCCTGTCACGGAAAGTCGTGCTTTCCCTGAACCTTGATGGAGGCCAGGAGAGCCACACCAGAGGTGCTCTAGGGGGACTGACTCCTGCACTGGGAAGCACAGAACTAGGATGCATGCTTGGGCTTTAAGAGGCCTGTGAAACCTGTGAAATTCTGTTTCAGGAATTATGTGGTTCTGTGTATTTACATATTTCTGAAGAGAAGGAGTTTGTAACCGTACCCCCTGCCCCGGTGTAAAGAACTGCTAGACCCCAGTCTGTGGGGCCTTTCCTAATGCTTAGTTTCTGCTTCTGCTCTGGTAGTGGCACAGGGGCTTTGGATGAGGAGCTGTAACCTCAGTGCCCCTGTAAGTTCCGAAGTGGTAGGTGACTCACTCTGAGTGAACAAGAGCACTCCAGGGATGGCTCCGAATGTCAGGGGAGTCCACAGATGGTAATTGCTCAGTGGGTACGGGTAGGTCTTTTAACCTCTGAGCAGGGGGCAGAGGGTAGCAGGAGGCCAGGCAGGGTGCACCACCCTCTAATGGAGAGAGGGTAGAAGGTTCAGGAAGAGAGGAAGGGGTGTGTAGAAAAGCCCCGCCTGCCATGTGGAAGCAGGAGGACCAGCGGGCAGACAGAAGTGGCAAGAGGGGATATTGCTGCTTTCAAGTGGTTTCCTGCTTCATAAAAGCGAAAGGCTTCGACTGGGCTGGGTAAATATTACGTTGGCCTCTGACCTCCCACCTCCCCTGACTGCTCTCCTGGCTTCCCATTTCTTTTACTCCTGAGGAACAAAGATACCTGAGGGAGAAGAGAGCCTGTTTTCTGAACTTCACCAAGGACGGGGCTCTTGGCAAGAGTCCAGCCCAAAGTCAGACTGAAAGATCCAGGCTCCTTCCCTGTTTACAGACGGGACACCCCTCCTGAGTCAGCAAAGCTCCACCAGGTCTCTGCTCCAAGTTGGTGGGCAGTGGTGTTCTCCAGGGATCAGGCTATCTGAGAAGTTCACAGTGCCCTGACAAGACTGACCCCTACACTGTCACTCCAGCTAACTAAACCTTTCTAATGAGTCTCTTCACTCACTGTGGCATTGAAACACAGGCCACCAGGTTTTCTGTAAGACGAACACCCCCCTGAGGTTTATCCAGAAACGAACAAAATTCTAGCCAACCGCCCCATTCCGAGTGACTCTCAGGGTGTCAAACCCTTCTGATTTCTGGGTCCAAGTACTTAGAGTGATCTGAACTGCACGTGGAGCTGGAAACCACACCCAGCACCCTCCTGCAGGAGGTTTGGGCCCTACTCAGACGGCTGAGAACAGATGGTCAGGAAGAGCCTGGCATCAAAGAATCAGGTCCAGACACACAGGAACAAAGGGCCTCGCTTCACACTTGCAGCCCTCCCCTCTTCCTAAAGATTTCTCACCTGTTGACTAGTGCTCACCCTTCATTTGTTGCCTGGTCCCAGGAGGGAGATAAGAAGGACTCACAGGGCACTGGAAAAATTGGCTCCTGCCTCTTACCCAGCACCTCAGTTTCTCCATCTGTACAATGGAAATGAATTCCATGACTTCTCAAGCGCCCTCGCTTGCCTTACTTCTACAGTCAGGCACAGGAAGACAGAGTTAGGGGAGCTGGAAGATTGACAAGTGCTGCAAACATGGAAAACTATTATAAATTTTAGGGCAGAAGTAAAAAGCCAAGCTGGGGATATTTTCCTTTCTCTCTCTCCCTCTCTCCTTCTCTCTCTCTCTCTCTCTCTCTCTCTCTCTGAATTTGCTTGGAGTTTTATGAGAAAAAATAAGATTTTATTAAAAGACCATCCATGTACTAAAGTATAAAGGACTGAAGACTCAGTGGAGACTGGAAACTGAGAGGAATACCCATGGTGGTCCTGCAGTGAAGCCACATACAGGGCTTGCAGTCAGCATTTAGCCAATGGGGTTGGAATTTGAATTCTGACTTTGTTATCTTTGGGTTTTTGGTGTCTTTGACTCTATGACACTGCCATAGAACTGGTATGTTGCTGTTGCTCTGGGAGTCAACCCCAGTGGCAGGGGAAGGGGCAGATCTCACGGGCCTCTGGCTGCCTGGCTGCCATAGGGCTTGCATCTCCCCTGCAGAGAGAGCTTCTAGGAGCCTGGACATGGATGAGGCAAACACAGTACAATGCGTGCTAGCAGGAGCAGGGTCCAGGAGCTCAAGCTGGACCCTGGGGCTCAGGGATTGCATCTTTGGCTAGCACTGATTATTAGTTAAAACATAGCAGGATGGTGGGGCATGGTGGCTCATGTCTGTAATCCAAGCACTTTGGGAGGCCAAGGCAGGAGGATTGCTTGAACCCAGGAGTTCAAAACCAGCAACATGGTGAGACCTCATCTCTACAAAAATAAAAAAATTATGCCGGGCTCGGTGGCTCAGCCTATAATCCCGCGCTTTGGGAGGCTGAGGTGAGTGGATTGCCTGAGCCCGCGGGTTCAAGACCCACCCGGGCAACTTGGCGAGACCTCATCTCTACAATACATCAAAAAATTAGCCAGGCGTGGTAGCGCGCGCCTGTAGTTCCAGCTACTTGGAAGGCCGAGGCGGAAGGATCGCCGGAGCCCAGCGGGTCATGGCTGGGATGGCTGGGAGCGGCCACTGCACTCCAGTCTGGGCGACAGAGTGAGACTCCAACTCAAAAAAAAAAAAAAATTAGCCGGATGTGGTGGTGCATGCCTGTAGTTCCAGGTATTTTGGATCACCTGAGCCCAAGAGGTAAAGCCCAAAAGGTAAGCCATGATCATGCCACTACACTCCAGCCTGAGTGACAGAATGAGACCCTAACTCAAAAAAAAAAAAAAATAGAAGGAAGAAGTGTCCACTGTCTTCCCATAGGCCAAGGGAGCCTTGGCCCTTGTTGGAAGTGCAGAGTGTGGGAAGGTACCCGGGAGAAGAGAGCCATGTACATCCAGCAGCCATCCAAGAGTCTGCTGCAAAAAATGAGGGTGATGAGATACCTTGATTTTCCTTTCTGGACCTTATTTTTTAAGGAAGTTTGAATTACAAAAGAAATAGGTGTTCCATGTAGAATACTTGGGAACTATTTCTGAGCATTTGATAGCAGTTTTTTGCCCAGGTCCACATAGTGGATGTGAAACCTAAGTCCAAACTGGGTAAGTGGATTGCCCTGGGTCACACAGCGAATTGCCATTCTCTGTCCTCCAGTTGCTAGGAGATTTGTTTGCCCAGTCTTGTTCAGCACACTCTCTTAATCTGCCCTCTTCACCATCTTCTCTTTTCAGTCTCTGTCCTCCACACTGTGTCCAGTGGCCTTCCCCATTTCTCTCTCTTCCTTGGGTTTGAACAGACATGCATCTCACGATGAAGCAGTATTTCCCCAAAGAACTGACCTCTCCTCTTCTCTGTCCATCTGCTGGCCCTTAGCACACACCACGGCCTCTCCGTGTCTCTGGCTGGGCAGTGTGGTGTAAATAGCGCCCCCCCCCCTTAAATAGCTCCAACCAGCTTTCCTCCATCCACCGCAAGCCTTGCTATTTGCACAGTCAATGGCTCTGGCAAGGCCAAGCTGCCCCTCCCTCCCTGAGAGGCACTGTGGGCACTGTTTGTGTTTCGGTCTCTATAGACTCAGCATTCACAACTTGAAGAGGCTGAGACAATGACCCGAGCAGCTGCATGCAGGCTGTGCTGGCTGGGAGGCGCAGAGAGCTCCCGTCTCACGAGGCTGCGGGAATGAGAGGCAGGGAGGGTCAGGCGAGCCAGGGTTTACGCACCATGCACCTGGGAGTTTTCCCAGGCAGCTGTGGCTGACCCAGAGGGAATGGTGGGGGAGGCTGGAATCCAGAGGACCTGGTCCAAGCCACCTGATTGGCTTCCACTGCATGCCCCCAGCTTCCGTGGCCAAGTTTCCCACCAGCTGTGTAGTCCCTGGGGATCTGGAGGAAAAAGTAGGGCCCTGGCTCTTGAGAAAGCAGCCATTTTTGGCCTGTGGACAGGAAAAGGCAACATTTGTTCAGGTAGAGAAAAATGGGAAGCTTCACCAGGGAAAAGCAAGGTACATTATTTACAAAGAGTTTTAAAAGTTGGTGCCACGTGATTTCATTTGATTGAACAAGTGTTCATAGAATATCTATATGCCGAGAATGATAGGAAGGAGGCAAGTCATTGTCCAAGCCCTTGAGGAGGTTACAATATGGCAAGAGAGAAAGTATATGCATACAAATCATGGTCACATATGTCAAATATGTATTGCAGGAGGACAGAAGAGAGAGAAATTAACCAGAGCCCTCCAACTCTAGAAGGGGCTGTCTAGAGAGGGAATGAGCTCTTCATCATATGGGGAATTCAAGTGGAGATTAGAAGATGGCCAGGTCTCAAGAAGGGATTCCTGTGTGGAGCAGAAAGGTATCATAGGTGATAGCCGAGATCCCCACACATCCTAAATCCTCTAAGCTTGGGTCTCCCTCTTGGCTGCTCAGTAAAATTTAATGAAGGAAAAGGCTCTGTTGAGAAACTGGTGTCAGGCCTGTACAAATGACCCATACAAATGACCTGCAGCTCCTGGTTTGAATTCCAAAGTAAGTAAAGTTGATTCTCACACCTTCAGCCCTATGGCTTTCTCCTCAGAGCAGGGTGCCAGGAAGACTAGGCTGGGATTAGCCCTGGTCTCCCCTGGAGCCAGAACTCTCCTAATCATGTTAAAATTAACACTCCCTCTACAAGCAGGGGCAGACCCCTCTGAACTGAGATTTGGTCAATTCTCTGCTTGCACAGTTCTAACTTCTAATCATTGTCATAAACAGGACGGAAGCAGCTGCTCACTCCAGTCTATTATCAGCTTGGTTGGAGACAGAGAAATTTAAATGACAGTAAGATGCTTAGCAAAGAAACGAAAGTCAGTGTTAAAAATAAAGAAAACAAGACAGCTTGTTTCATCGAAATAGAAGGGTTATTAAACAGCCCTGAATTAATCAGTGATCTGCCACTGTTGGGAATTGAAGAGTAGCAGGGCCAGGGCTGAGAGCCGGAGTGGGTAGGAGAGAGGCATCTGAGGCAGGTAAGAGCTCGCGCTCTCGGGCTGTCTGCAGGGACTGCGAAGATGCTGTGGTCTTCAGAGGGAAAGCTGGCAGCTAACTTTCTGCCTCACAGAAAGAGGCAGGATGGGGAGAAGGGAGACAGGTTCTCTCCCTACAGATTTGTGCCTCTGTGCAAACTGCTGGGACTGTGTCGAGGCCTCAGCTCCACCCAACCCTCCTTCCCACAAGCAGAGCTGGGCAAGTGCCAAATGGTATTCAGTAGATGGCCAGCAGCTTCCAGCCCCCTCGACTTTCACGGGGAACCCCCAAGAGTTCAACTCCAAGTCGCAGCTCCTTAGACCCCACTCCTTCTCCCAAAGCATGGTCACAGGATATCCCCCAAGTATGCCCCGAGTATTGCCTACCTGCAGGCAGACGGAGACCTCTGGAGTAAGTGATCTCTCCTTAGAGATATCAGTTGGTGGCATCTGCAACTCCAAGCAGCAGAGAAGCAGGGTGACATGTTTAACTCTGGGAGCCCCAAATTTGAGTGCCACTTCCACATCTGGTCCCTTACCAAAATATTTAACTTAGAGCGTATCTGCATCCCCTCACCTGTAAAATGGAGATGCTGATGCTGCTCTCACACTCATGGACTTGTATGAGGGACACATCCACAGGATGATGTGTGTGAAATTCTTAGGAAATTGTAAAACCATTGTGCAAATGCTCATTCATATTACAGTGGGGTCCCCTGGAGATTCAGAACCCAACATCAGAAGAAAGGTTTTCTAGAGGGGAGGAAAGCAGATATGCTCACACCTTTGCAGGGGCGTGGAGGGGAGGGCAGAGGCCCTGCACATCTGCATGCACATGTGCATTCATCCGGGCGTGTAGCATGTTGGATCTTGAGTCAATCACTCCAGGGGCATTTTCTTTGCTCCTTGACCTCAACATTCTTTCTCCTCACCCCTCCCTCCCGCTTCCCTCCTGGGTCCCTTCTGGCTGTTTACCCTTTTCCAGGCTTCTCTCTCACACCCCATTCATCATCCAGGGCCAGATTCTCACTCAGGGAGTTCTTTTCATCCCCTGGCCCAGGTCCCCCCACCCCAGCCAGCCGACCTGCCATTACCCACCCCCCTTCAGCACATCTTTCTTCCTGTTTCAGCCGCTCTGATAATTGTGCCCTTCACTTTCCCCCCGCAGTGGTCTGAGGGAGGTTAGATGTCCAAAGCTGATTGGGCCTCAAGCGCCTCTGAAGTCTGTCTTCTGTGCTTTCTCACCAAGGGGCTGATGCTACTCCAGGTGTTTAAGGGTCCTCCAGGCTGAGCGTATGTGGATCATGGTACAGACAAGACCTGTAAGTGGTCAGACCACTGCCCTGAGTTCCGATGGCCCTTCACTTTCCATATGCTGCTTTAGTCCAGCTCCGCAGCGTGTCCTTTGCTGTGTGTGTGTGAGCGTGAACATGTCTGTCACTTAAGAGGGGATGCCTGACAGTTAAGGATCTTTTCTGCAAGTGCTGGGAGTCTCAGACAAAGAGAGAAAAATAATAGAAACTGCAGGTGAGAAGGTACCGGATAGGGACACAGCTTGCTTGAGAAGCTTCCTCATGAAAAAGGAGTTAGAGATTGTTTTATTTGAAGGCTGGCTGTTGATTGGGAAAAGCACTAGAGAAAAAGAGAGGCAGGGAAAGAGAAGGAAGGAAGCAGATCCTGATCCTGTAGACTGAGGCAGACCCTGGCTGGGAAGAGCCCAAAGAGTGTAGAGCTCCAACCACCAGGAACTGTTACCTCAGCATCTCATCTTTGTTGTCATCGTCGTCCTCATCATCGTCCTTGTTGGGACCATCTTTCCTCCTTCCTGTCTCCTATCCTGCCACAGATGCCCTGACAAATCAACAAAAGCAGCACAAGAGGTCCTAAATCACCCCAGGGTCATGAGAGAAAGTGGGTGGGGTGACCTGGACATTGCAGGGCCACTGAAAGAACTGATGTGAATGGCTTCTTGAGACCTCAGATTGGCATGGGGGAGAAGGTGGGACCAGCGGCACCCCATTCCTTTCCAAAGGGCTAGGACTCAGGAGCTGGTTGCTGGGTCACTACATCCTGCTGCACAATGTCACCATCATACAAGAAGGCCAAGAAGATGATGCCCTTGTACAGTGTTTTTCCAAAAACAGAAACAAGAGTAACTGGTGTTTACTCAGCGCTATAGAGTTTACAAAACGATTTCACATCCATTATCTCGTTGATTCTTACCACAATCCTGTGAGGTGTCATTTTACAGCTGAGGAAAGGGAAGTTCTGAAAGGTTAAATAACATGTTCAAGGTCATAGGACTAGTGATAGAATGAAACTTGAACCCAGGTCTGCCTCCAAAGGCCATGGTCTTTGCTCTGTACCTGCTGCCTTGTAGCATTCACTGGAGTGACTTTGACCCTAGAGAAGGGCCCTGTTCGGAAACCTTCCAAAGGGACTTTCCTCCACCCCATTCTGCTCTTGATCACTTTATGTTGTCAATTTGCCATTTTTTAATGATAATGCTTCTTAAATGATCTATGATATGTAGTTTGTAGCTCTGGAGCTCTCTTGCTAAGATCCTTCCTACACATGTTTGTATTATGCGTTCTTCAAAGACAGAGCTGGTATCTTCTCAGCCTTCTCCATCTTCCTCCCCACTTCATCTCCCTAGCCAATGGCATGTGCTCTTCACCCAGGGAGTTCAAGATGAGAAACAGCCAGGATCCTTCCCAAATGGCTTACCTCCTTTTTCACCACCTCCTAAAGATCAGTCATGACAAATCTCCGAGCAAAGTGTATTCAAACCATTTCTTAGGGCAAACTAGCAGGGACAGTGTCAGATGGGAAAAAGCCAAAAGACTCCTGTGCTCCCTCTCCACTGCTCCCTACTGTTTAGACTGAGCATAATTGAGTGAAAGTCATCACAGGATGTCATGATATGGCTCCTGCCCTCAAAGAGCCTCTAATTCAATGGGGAGATAGGACACAGTCACATAAAAAAGAGAAACAACCCTGAAAAACAGTGGGCACTGGAATCAACGTGTGCCCCAAACAGCAGTTTTTAGTTGACTTTGGAGGAGAGAAAGGTGATTAGAGGAAGAGAGGTCCTGAAGGCTTTATGAGGCTTTGAAAGATGGGCTAGGTATGGATAGGCAAAGAAGAAAGTTGAGACAGGCATTTCAGGGCAAGATGATTTTGGGACTCAACAAAAGAGTGAAGTCACTCTGGGAGAGGTGGCAATGAGGCTGGAGAAAGACACAAGAGTCAGCTTGGGAAGGACTTGAACTTGAGTGCTTAGCAGTCATGAGTTTATCTGGGCAACTTCAAGAGCCATGGAAGGTGTTTCCATAGGGGAGTATCACTTTGGCCATGTACCTGGCAAAGTTAGACAACGTGTCTGAGGCACAAGAAATAAAGCAGCACAAGGCGCACCTTGCAGGATATCTATGGCTGGATCTTAGCTGCCAATGTCTTTCACCAGGGTCTCAGAGGAAGATCCGGATGGTGACAATGTGACTGCCTTACGAGCACCATTTTCAGGGAGGCGGCAAGAACTTCCCGGTGAAGAGGCTCACGCTTTTGAACTTTAGGGAACCTTAGCTCCTGGAAATGGACAGCATTTACATATACACCTTGGTCTGGCACTAATGGCCACTTTCCCTGACATGGCGATGAAGCATCAGGGATCAGGAGAGCTCCTTACCCCTAGAACACTTCAGTGACTGGTTGTGTGAGGCCACCGAAGGCAGAAAAGAAGGAAGGTCTGCAAAAGAAAGCAGGGGATGCTCCATCTAGGGTCTCCTGGGGGCCATTAAGATTTTTTTTCAAGAGGAAAAAGATACGGACAGCTTTAGGGTCAGTTCCTGGACTGAGAGTTGAGATGAATGCCTGGTGCTTTGTTCTAGTTGTTTTCTCACTCTTTCCTTTGTTTCTCCTTTTCCCTCCCCTAGTGTGAACTGGAACAATGTGATTACTCCTTGAAAACATTATGCTTAATGTCAGCATAATATACCATTATGTGGAGTAATTGTAATTTATTTAACCATTTAGTTGGGCACTTTTTAACCCTACTCTCCTGCCCCATCTCAACCTCAAAGAGTCTCTGGCTTTCCCTTATATAGTAAGGATGAGATGAAAAGGCAGGGGAGAGATTTCCAGGCTCTTTGGAAAGGTCATTTGGAACTGCTCTGAAAGGTGGCTGCCAGCTAATAGCCTCCTGCCACAAAACACACTTGGATTCTACCTGGCATTTGATAACCGCAACTCCCCGCCTGCCCCAACTCCAGCGCTGCCCCAATACCAATATAAAGGATCAGCTCAGGAAAGACAAAAATGGACTGAAGAGCCTCAAGTTTTAACCTTTGAAGTAAAGTACTGGCCAAGTCTTACTTAACATTCTAGTGAGTTCTCCCAGACCAGTGATAAGAAGGTTTGTTTGAAAAATACATTTTAAATACCTGGGCAATGTGGAGTTGTGGGAAAAGCATAGGCCTCAAGCACAAGTCTCTGCTTCCTCACTGAGTGATACTAGTCAAGTTAGTAAGCCTTCCTGAGATTGTTTCTTCATCTGTGAAATGGGGATGATCATGTCCACCTTGCAAGATAATCACACAATTATCTATAGCATAAACAGAGTATCTAGCATAGTGTACCACGTAGCAGTTGGTTAATAAATAATAATAGCTGGACTTGGTGGCTCAGCCTGTAATCCCGTGCCTTGGGAGGCTGAGGTGAGTGGATTGCCTGAGCCCGCGGGTTCGAAACCTGCCTGGGCAACTTGGTGAGACCTCATCTCTACAATAAATCAAAAATTAGCCGGGCGTGGTAGCGCACGCCTGTAGTTCCAGCTACTTGGAAGGCTGAGACGGAAGGATAGCCGGAGCCCAGGAGGTCGAGGCTGCAGTGGCTGGGAGCGGCCACTGCACTCCAGTCTGGGAGACAGAGTGAGACTCCAACTCAAAAAAAATAAAAAATAAAAATAAAAAAAGAAGCATGATATAAAATCATGTTTAAAGCATGATGCCAACTTTGAAGAAGTATATGTCACGCTCACACAGAACAAGA
>CAUYQG010197485.1:0-14904 GCA_963574415.1 Tarsius wallacei | reverse complement strand
GGTCTCGAACCCGCGGGCTCAGGCAATCCACTCACCTCAGTCTCCCAAGGAGCGGGATTACAGGCTGAGCCACCGAGCCCGGCTAAATTTGTTTTTTATTAACTTATTTTATCGTATTTTACAAAAACATTGGTTTCTGGCAGATTGAAAAGCAACTGGTATGTAGCATAGATAGTATGAAAAACACTGCTTTATAAAATACCAGTCAGCAAGCTAGAAGGAAGTTCAAATGAATACAGAAAGAGGGAATGTGTATATGAGGTAACAGAAAGATATTTTCATTTGTGCAAAGATGTAGAAAATATATGGCATGATATTCTTTCTGGGAAAAAAATTTAAAAATTGAATCAAAATTTAAAATCTCAAGAGTGGGAAAGTAATGGCATAAATTGCAACTTTTTAAACCAGTTACACATCAAATTATAAGTATTGTTGAAAATTTGAATAAGTATTTTAAAATCTATCCTTTTCTTTGTAGATGTGTATAGTGGCCAACATCCAAAATGGCTCCTCAAATCTGCACATCCTAGTCTTTATGCCCTTGTGTAGTCCCCTCACATGTCAAATATGGCTGACTTGTATAACCAGTATGAAGCAAATCATCACATATGAATTCTGGTCATAAAACACATCAGAGCTTCCATCTTGCTCTCTTGGATCACTGGCTCTGAGGGAAGACAGCTACCATGTTGTGAGGACGTTAAGGCAGCCCTATGAAGAGGCCCATGTGGTGAGAAACTAAGGACTCCTGAAAACAGCAAGCACCACCTTGCCAGTCAAATGAGTGTGCCATATTGAAGCAGGTTCTCTAGCCCAGTCCAGCTCTCAGATGACTATAGCCCCAATGACATCTGGACTAAAACTTCATTGATGACCCAAGACAGATCTGACTAGCCAAGCATCCCAAATTCCTGACTCACAGAAACTATGAAATAGTGAATGTTTATAGTTTTAAGTTGTGGGGATAATCTGTTGAATAGCAATATATATGTTTTGTGAGGCATTTTTTTACACAGCAATTGATAAGTAATACAATGAGAGTATTTTTACTGCTATAATTATTTATTTGAATAATTTTGTCAAATAAATAAGTCCCCAAGATCATAGTGAATTTGTATCTTAGTTGATGAACAGACACACACACACACACACACACACACACACTTTTTAAAAAATGTTATTTTATTTTGGAGTTGTGGGGCACAAGTTACAATTTAACTACACAAGTAAGTTGCATGCAGGTGAAGTCTGGGCTTGTAGCTGGCCCTCTCTCCCTTTGAGAGTGGGCCAGGTACCCAGTCCAGTATGTTGCCACATGAGCCTCCTGCCTTTTCTCCCCTAGCAGTGTCCAGCATCTGCTGATCCCACCCTTATGTTCATGTGATCAGTGATCAGGGCCTGCTTACGAGTGAGAACATGAGGTATTCAGTTCTTTGTTTCTGTGATAGTTCACTTAGTATGATGGTCTGCAGCTGTGTTCATGTATTGCTTCTTCTTCATGGCTGCATAATATACCATCGTGTATATGTACCACATTTTCTTTTCTAGTCCACTTTTGATGGGTATCTGGGTTAGTTCCATGTTCTTGCTATTGTGATTAGTGCTACAATAAACATACATGTGCAGGTGGCTTTTTGGTAGAGTGATTTATGTTCCTCTGGGTATAATCCCAGAAGAGGGATTGCTGGATCATATGGAAGCTCAATTTTCAGTTCTTTGAGATATTGACACACTGGTTTCCAAAACTTTGGATCAGCTGACATTCCTACCAAGAATGTAGAAGCACTTCCTTTTCTCTGCTGTTGTGCCAGCATCTGTTGTTCTTTGACTTTTTAATTATAGCCATCCTTACCAGTGTTAGGTAGTATCTCATTGTAGTTTTGATTTGCATTTGTCTGATGATTAGTGAGGCTGAATATTTTTTCATGTGCTTGTTGACTGCCTGAATGTCTTCCTTTGAGAAGTGTCTGTTCATGTCCTTTACCCACTTTTTAATGGGGTTGGGTTTTTTTCCCTTTCAGTTTGAGTTACTTGTAGATCCTGGATGCTAGGCCTCTGTCAGATGCGTAGGCTGAACATACTTTTTCCCATTCTGTGGGTTGTCTTTTTACTCTCTTGATGGCTCTTTTTGCTCTGCAAAATCTTTTCAGTTTAATAACGTCCTACCTGTCAATCCTAGCTTTTGTTGCATTTGCTTTTGAGGACTTCGCAATGAACTCATTGCCTACTCTGATATCCAGAATGGTGTTCTCCAAGTTTTCTTCTAAGATTATTATAGTTTTCGGGTTTTACATTTAAGTCTTTGATCTATATTGAGTCAATTTTTTGTATATAATGATAGGTAGGGATCCAGTTTCATTCTTCTGCAAGTGGCTAGCCAGTTTTCCCAGCACCGTTTGCTAAATATGGTTTTCTTTCTTCAATGTTTGTTTTTCATGACTTTGTTGAAAATAAGTTGGTTCAGAGACCATGGTTTTATTTCCAGATTCTCTGTCCTGTTCCATTGGTCTAGTGTCTATTCCTGTACCAATATCATGCTGTCTTGGTTACTGTAGTCTTGTAATAAAGATTAAAGTCTGGAACGGTGATGCCTCCAGCTTTGTTCTTTTTGCTAGGGATTGCTTTAGCTATTTGGACTCTTTTTTGCTTCCATATGAGTTCCTGTATTCTCTTTTCTAGTCTATGAAAAATGATGTTGGCAATCTTGTAGGGATTGCAATGAATCTATAGATTGCCTTGGGTAGGATGGAGATCTTGATAATATTGATTCCTCAAATCCATAAGCATAGGATGTTTTTTCATTTGTTTGTAGTATCCTTGATTTGTTTTGTAATTCTCATTGTAAAGGTCTTTCACTTCTTTGGTTAGGTGGAACCCAAGGCATTTAAAAAATTTTTGTGTTGTTATTATGAAGACATTTGTGTTTTTTATTTGGTTCTTAGCCTGTTTGTTGTTAGTGTATAGCAATGCAGCTGTCTTTTGCATGCTGATTTTTGTATTTTGAGACTTTACTGAAGTCATTTATCAGTAGAAGGAGGTTTTTAACAGACTCTGTAAGGTTTTCCAGGTAAAGAATCATATCATCTGCAAAGAGAGATAACTTAATTTTCTTTTTTCCTGTTTAAATACCGCTGATTTTCTTTATCCTGCTTTATTTCACTGGCTAGGACTTCCAATACTATGCTGAATAGGAGGGTGAAATGGGACATCCTTGTCTTGTTTCAGTTCTTAGGGGGAATGCTTCCAGATTCTGCCCTTTAAGCGTATTGTTGGCTGCAGGTTTGTCATAGATGGCTCTTATTGTTTTGAGGACTGCTCCTTCGATGCCTAGGTATTTGAGGGTTTTTATCAAGAAGGACTGCTGGATTTTATCAAATGCTTTTCTGCATCTAATGAGATAATCATGTGGTTCTTGGTTCTCCACCTGTTAATGTATTGAATTGCACTTATAGGCTTATGAATGTTGAATCAATCCTGCATCCCAGGAGTGAAGCCTACCTGGTCGTGATAGATGATTCATGAAATGATACATATTCATTTTAATTTAGTAAAACTATGGTCATATCTCTAAGTCTCTTTGGCCCCTCCATTGTGAAAGAGGATGTAGTCCGAATTAAAGACAGCAGATATAGGAGAATTTCCTTTAATTAGCATCCTGAATAGGAAAATTTCCCATCTAGCACAGGATATAAAAAAATCTTTGTTATATTCTGATTTTTCCCTTTTACTCTAAATATTGGAACATATCTAAAAGGTGCAAAAACTGCCAGTTTTGAAAGACGTACTAGATAAAGGATCATTTATTGTCACTAGAGGATTAGAAGAATCATTTGATATCAAGGGACAAAATAAACCAATCTACATTATGTTGCCCTATGTAGAATTAATGAGAGAGTAATAATTTTTCAGTAATTGCAGTCAGAGATTTCAGTCCTGTCTGGTTCCTGAGGATGTGCATTTCTGTTTAATACAGCAGGACTGGAGAAAATGAACTTACCATTTGTAATGCCACACATCCAAGGTACTGTAATGTTCATGAATGGTCATGTACTTTGGGAATGTGGAACTAATGAGATGACAAACTTATCATAGTTACTTGTGTAAATTAAGTGGTTTTCATCTCATCTAAAAGTACTTAAACTTTTTGAGGTTTTATTGACTTCCTCCACATAGTACTGCTTCTACCTCCCTTGATGTTCTTTCATATCCATATAGAAGCTGATATTAATAGTTCTTCAAGGAGTGTCTGAGAGTAAACTCACACACACCCTTGCATTATGACAAATACCTTTTTAAATTTATTTTATTTTTTTTAAGTTGGAATCTCACTTTGTCACCCAGGCTGGAGTGCAGTGGCACACTCTTGGCCACCCCAGTGTCGACCTGCTAGACTCCGGCAATCCTTCCACCTCAGCCTTCCAAGTAGCCGAAACTACAGGTGCGTGCTATCACACCTGGCTAAGTTTTTTATTTATTGTAGAGACGAGGTCTCACCAAGTTGGCCAGGCTGGTCTCAAACCCATGGGCTTAGGCAATCCACTTGCTTCGGTCTCCCAAAGTACTGAGATTACAGGCTGAGCCACCGAGCTCAGCCTCAAATACCTCTTTTTATTTTGAAACTACTTCTTATGTGTGAGAATAAAATCAGAGGATGTATGGAGATCAGACACTGCTAGCAAATTAATTTTCCTGTTCTTGTTAAAAGGGGCATATTGTTTTCCATTTCTACTTTTAAAAGTTGTGTCTATATTCATATGCAGTTTATTTGGTTTCATTAATTTTAAGCTTTTGCTGGTTATAAGCAATACTATAAAGAAGAGAGTAGCACTGAAACCATAAAATTTTTTAAAGGATAGTAAACAAAGACAGACAGACCATTTGCAGCCTGATGTTTAAGTGACAGGGCCTTATAAATAGTTTAATTTTGACCATTTGGAAAGTATACTAGGATTATTATTTTAAAATACCATGTTGGGAAAACAATTTTAAACCATATGTCATTTTTCTTCTATGTTAAAGAAAAGGGGGGAAAAAGCAAAACAACAATTTAAGAGTTTAGAATTTAAAAAAAATGCTACACATTGTAATACCTGTTTTGTGGTCACATTTCTGGAATTCATTCAGCTTTTAATTTGAAAAGGGAACTGGTTTGTGATTGGTGGGGTTGAAAAGAAGAGGAAGGAAAAAGGTGAAAGACACTATGAGGTTTGGGCCGGGCTCTGGGTTCAAGTGGTTTCTAGCACCTACTTTCTCGTGTAAAACAAGGAGAGTGCTAGATCTGTGATCTGGCAAGATCCAACTTGATCCTGGATAGTAGGGATGTACCATTGTTGTATTTAGCAACTGTGTAAAAGACTGTTCCAGCATTTTCTTGTCATCTTCTTAAACAAATAACTTTAATCATTTTCTAATGACTAATCGTACTATGCTCTCTTTCACTCAAATAATCATTTTTTATACTTTCAGGTAAGGTATTAAAGTGATGTAATAGAAGAAAAAGACCATCTTTAAAAGAAATGGGCTTCACACAGTGAGATATTGTTGCCCCCTAGTTAGAATAGTTTTTATAAAAAAGACAGATGCTGGTGAGGATGCCGAGAAAAGGGAAATTTTATACACAATTGGTGGAAATGTAAATTAGTTCAGCCTCTGTGGAAAACAATATGGAGATTTCTCATGAAACTAAAAATAGAACTACAAATGATTCAGCAATCACACCACTGGGTATTTATCCAAAGGAAAAGAAGTCAGTATATCAAAGGGATACTTGCACTCCTATGTTTATTGCAGCACTATTCACAATGGAAAAGATATGGAATCAACCTAAGTGTCCATCTATGAATGAATGGCTAAAGAAAATGTGATCTATACACAAAATGGAATACTATTTCTGTCATAAAAGCTAATAAGATCATATTATTTTAGCAAATGCCAGGCACAGAAGAACAAATACTTCATGTTCTCACATAGATGTGGGACCTAAAAACAATTGATCTCATGGAGATTGAAAGTAGAATGATAGATAGATACCAGAGACTGGGAAGGATGTGTGGGTGTGAAGGGAGGATGAAGAGAGGTTTGTTAATGGGTACAAACATACAGTTAGATAGAAGAAATAAGTTCTAATGTTCAATAGCAGAGTAGGATGACTTTAGTTAACAACAATGTATTGTATATTTCCAAAAAAGCTGGAGAAGTCTTAAAATACCCCCAACAAGTAAATACCCTAAGTGATGGACTTCTCAAAAATCCTGAATTGATCATTATACATTCTATGAATATTATGTATAAATTTTTAAAAAGTTGACTTAAATGGAATCTGATCACAGCCCTCATAAAACATGTTTTAAACACAACAATAACAAAAGAAAAGAATTCATGTTATGTACATGCCAACATCATCTCAGGTATTAATACTTCCTCTGTGCTTTCTCAGTTAATCCTCAATAAATGGAGAATTATTTGAGAAATTATCAACTTAGAGGTCAGAAAATTGAAATTTGAAAATCAGTGAATAAATAGTGGGTGAGTGGTCTTATTGTATGACTCAAAAACTCATTTCCTTTAACGTGTTTCCTTGTTCCCATGAATATTTTCACCACTTCTTGTATATATGAAAAATTCTTATTCTTCTTAACCCTGTTGAAAGGTTACCTGCCCTGTAACTTTTTGAGCTCTCTAAAAATATTGCCATCTTGGCACCTAGAAAAGATACTGCTATAACCTTGTTTACATTCAGTCTCATACTGAGATTATGAGCTCCTGAAAAGGAGAAATGATATCTTGCTATCTTGTTTGTCTTTTTTATTTTTTTGCCCATAACCTAATCAGTTTTGTCTACAGTAAGAACTGAATAAATAAATGTCTGTTGTGTAAATGAATTGTCTATCTATCAATCTAATCATCTATCTGTATTCTTTCCTTGGAAGATTCTTTTGAGTTAGTTGGCTCTGACTTGAAAATTAAAATTTGCTATTAGTGTAAATGTACATTTTATTAATTGTATGATGATGATGCTTATTATCCAGCTAATATCAGCTGCTCTTGAGAAATAACTGTTTTATCCAAGGGCTTTCAGAATGCAGTCAAGACAGTGCATCGACAAAAGGCAG
The DNA here is from genome assembly GCA_963574415.1 of Tarsius wallacei. Taxonomy (NCBI): domain Eukaryota; kingdom Metazoa; phylum Chordata; class Mammalia; order Primates; family Tarsiidae; genus Tarsius; species Tarsius wallacei. The sequence continues at coordinate 7,792 of CAUYQG010197485.1, read as the reverse complement.
GACTGTGTGGGCTTCCTTATGGAAGACATGAGATAGCAGACTACAGACTTTATGGTAGAAACTTACGGAACATTGGCTAACTTTTGAATTATAATGGCTAGCTTTTAGAATCAACAAGAATTCTAGACAGCCAAGTTTGAAAAATGTACGGTAATCAGCATATCCAGGTCACTGACTGCATTACAACTTCCCTTAGGTCACCATCATTAACTATAAGACCTTCTTTTTTTTTTTTTTGAGTTGAAGTCTTGCTCCGTCACCCAGACTGGAGTGCAGTGGCATGCCGCCGGCCACCGCAGCCTTAGTCTTCCAAGTAGGTGGAACTACAGGCGCGCTCTACCACACCCACCTAATTTTTTTTTTTTTTTTAATTGTAGAGATGAGGTCTCGCCAGGATGCCTGGGCGGGTCTTGAACCCGCGGGCTCAGGCAATCCACTCACCTCAGCCTCCCAAAGAGCTGGGATTACAGGCTGAGCACACCAAGCCCGGCCCATCAGACCCTTCTTAAGGAACTTTTGACTCTCAGTTCCACACTTCCATGACAAATGGCCAGGGTCTTTCAAAATCCTGGTGGGATCACACTAGGTCACATGCCTCACAGTAGGTCACATGAACATGCCCCAGATGCCAGGGGATGAGGAATGAGAATAACTGCTCCCTTTATCTTCCACCATTTAAACTAGGCTTTGAAGTTTATTTATTTTGAGCTAATCCCTAAATGGGAAGGGTACTTGCTTACTAATAATCACACACAAATAATAATTATAATAGATTGATTGAATTGATGGTTTAAGGCTCTCTATACTCAGTTGCTAAAGTTGGGAGGAATATTTCTGTACTGTCTCTTACCCTGTCTTTCTAATTGCTATGTGGCCCCTCATTATTTCTGTCCTAGGAAGGGGTGATGACCTACTATTGGCTTCTTTCTCCCACCTACCACAATCGTAATTCATAAGCTATCTCATTTTATTCTTTGGCTTTCTCAATTTTCTTATATATTACAAGCATATCCTTACTCCCATCCTCACTCCCACCCTCACTCCAGATATCACTCCCATCCTAACTCCAGATTTAGTCTCTATTAAGTTAACATACAATAAATTAACACATTAATTTGGAATTTTAAGGAAGATAGGAAGTTCCCTCTACTTTTGAAATTATACACAACTTTTTTGAATGGTTCTTCAAGTTAAATGTACATCAAAATCATCAGTGAGGGGGCTGTTAAAACACAGATTGCTGAGCACTGCTACCCTCAAATTTCCTGATATACTAGAACTGAGGTGAGGCTGGAGACATTTCTGACAAGTTCCCAGGTGCTGATAATGCTACTGGTCTGTTCTACACTTTGATAAACTTTGCTGTTTATAAATAGTATAAGAATTAAACCTCACTGCAGCTGAACAGCATACTGTCAAAATCCTCAGAGTCCTGGTAAGTGTGAGTGTGCTGATTTCCTTAAAGCTAAAAAGTTTTACTTCCTTCTCTTAAATCTTTACTGTGGCACTGGTAATTGTATTAATTCCTTGTGAGAAGCAGTGTTACCAGGAACCCTCCCAAGCATGTTTGTGTATCTGTTTCAATCTAATTAACATACTGTGGATTTTCCTTTTTAAATTTTTGTTTAAATGTGCATATTTCTCTCTTTATCCTATTGATATTACATATTTATTAATTACAATATATCATAAAAAGCTGTCCCTGCCCACCCATTCACTTATATATTTAATTATTCATATTAGTGTGGAATCACGGTTATCTATTTTATGGGTTATTATCATATCTTGTTCCAACTTTGGCCATCAGGTGCTGCTGATCCAGGTGTTTCCTGTGCCCTTTTAACATGACTCATGCTATTTTAAACACTTCCTTACTTGCAACCCAATATATTCCAAGCTTATCTTGTAGTTTCTGTGCCGGAGCCATAGAATCAACCACTGTTATAAGGAGCCCTGATTTTTTTTGTTGGAGAATAGGGTTTAGAAACTAAGATCTGGGACCAGGCACATTGGTTCAAGCCTGTAATCCTGGCATTTTGGGAGGCTGAGTTGGGAGGATTGCTTGAGCACAGGTGTTAGAGACCAGCATAGGTAACATAGTGATACCTCGTCTGTACAAAAAATCAAAAAATTAGCTGAGTGTGGTGGTGCATAGCTCAAGTCCTAGCTATTTGGGAGGCTGAGGTGGGAGGATCTCCTGAGCCTAGGATGTTGAGGCTGCAGTGAGCCATTACCGTGCCACTGCACTCCAGCCTGTGTGACAGAGAGACCCCGACTCAAAACAAACAAACAAACAGAGAAACCAAGATCTGGGCACTAGGTGCACTTATTGCAACTAAGGGTCACTGCTTTTAGGTTCAGTGGACAGAACTATGAGATACATGCACATATGCATGGGTTAATATACATCCATATAGTCCCTTAACTTTCATTTTTTTTCCCCTTAGCTTTGAATAAAATGTTTGCTTCATGTCCAAATCTAAACCATTCTGTAAGTCCCAGTTTAATTTTCCTTTTTTTCTATGAAATCAACCTTGACACTCCTAGTCAGGAGAAATATTTCACTTTTCTGAAATTGCATAGCTCTTCACCAGTATTGCTTATGACTTTTCTCTTGGATTGTGTTAGTCTGTGGTTCTATGTTATAGTTGATGCTGGATGGTAGGTGCTGTGGAAGAAGGCCAGATTTTAATTCTTTTTACATACAAGTTTTTATAATCTTTTGCCTAAAATCAACAACAGAGTCACCTTTTCTAAGAAATTACTTATTTCAAAACAGGTAATTATTTTATTCGTAAAAATAATTTAGTTATTTTCAAGAAGCATTTTATATCTTCTTATTACAATAAGTTGCTGCTGATAAGAGAATACAAAATTAATAAAATATGAGAATAATATGTACAACGTTGTAAGCACAAAATACATGTGAACCCTTCCCTTGTTCCTTACAAAACCACCTTCACACAGGAAGGATTTAATGACTTTCTAATAAGCTAAATTCATAAGTTTACTCTAAGGAATCAGCTAATTTTTTGTTCCCCTATTATGTTTTAGGAGGTTTTAAAAAAGATATGAGAAATGTGTTAAATATTTTAATGTATTCAAGTTATAAATAGGACCCTACTATATGCCGGGGGTGCCAAAAAATATATACGCATTTTAAGAGATGTTAAGAGATGTGCACCATAATCAGAAGTTTCTGGATATTGATGATAACCACTTTGAACACTTCTTGTAACTTCACAAGTCAAACATGACTTGTATTCATCTTTTGTTATTGGGATATATTGAGTATTACAATGTAAATGCTGTTTTTTCCTTTCTAAAAATGTATACCTTTTTGGCACCCTTTGTATTTTCTTGTAATTATGAAAAATGATCAGCATTGGTACTGTCCTCTCCCTTATTTAGACTTTTTTCCCCTAAAGGACATTGATAAGCCCTTTGATTTATTTTTTTCTTTTTGTACGTAGTATTCAGGAAGCCCAGCTGGCTATATTATCATATGTCATCATACTTTTGAGGGGTGCTTATGTGTGAGTGAGTGTGTGTGTGTGTGTGTGTGTGTGTGTGTTTTACTTTAGTTCTCTTTTTTCTTTCTTTGATTGACAAACTATATCATGTGGATCATTTTTCACCCTTAGGCCAACCAGAGATTCATTCAGCAGCAAGTCAAACATCTTTATTATTTTGTGATTCTAATCTTGTTTCCTGACACTACACACACCATATGCTATTGTTGATGACAAGGCTAATGAACATCATGGCTCTGAGAATTGCCAGAAAGTGATCAATTAGTCTTCTCTACCTATCTCTTCTTCTCATTGGTGGGGTTATTTGACTCTACTTTCAGTCCTTTAAAACCAAATTTGACCTTAGATAAGAGAGATTTAAAGTGTTTACAACATCTGGCCCTCAGAATCAAATCCTTCCTGCTCCAACTCTGAATAGTACTGGGCAATTCATTCGTGCTCCTGGTTCACAATCTGCACCTCAGTTCCTTATATTGTTCCCTGTCATGGCAAACCCTTATCCATGTCTCTCTAGCACCTGGGAATCTGCTTTCCTCTTATAAAAAAGCATCCCAGGGCCAAGGGATTGCTCCCTAGGAATCACCTCATCAAATTCTCATACACGAGCTTGACATTTTTAGAATTTCTAGAAGCATTGTGTACAACACAAAATGTGTTCAAACCCTAGGAAATACACTTTCCATTCTACCCTATTCAGTTCAACCAACAAAGATTTATTAAGCACTAGAGTCAAGCCCTCTAGTAGGGCCTGCAGATATAAAGATGAATGAGATACATAAGAATGCTCACAAGGAGTTCTTAGTCTTGTTGAGGATAATGAGGGATAAGTACATTACAACAGCATGTGTAAAGGATGAGACATTTATATACCTAGTCAGAGAGAAGCAGTTCAGAGGAAGAAGTAGTCAACTATCTGTGAGGAAAACACGTAGATGACAAAGCTCATATGTGCATGGTTAAGCATTATGCTTAGATTTTTGTCCTTTGGTAATTAGCACATGTGGTAAATTGTATTATTGGTCTCTGTTTTCCCCTCTTTCTGTATCTATATTCTTTGGACTAACCTTATGGTAAAGGTTACCTGTTTTGTCTCTTAACTCTGGACTCAGCAACAACTCAATAACTCACTTTGGCCAACTGGAAATTAATGGACAGAATGCAAGCATAATGTGGAATGGAACTGCACATTGTAGCTTCTTTTTTGAGCTTCCACCATCACTATAAGCCTTACTCAGTCTAGTCTGTTGGTCCCAGCAGAGGACTGAGAGGCATGTGAAGTGAAATTGCCCCAACTAAACAACCCCAGTTAAGCTAACCTTGAGCAGCACCTCCAGCTGACACACAGATGCATTAGCAATTCCAGTTGAGACCACCCCCAGACATATGACAGTAAACATACTACACAACAGACAGACAAGAGAGCATCACAGTATTTCACTAATGAAGGCTTGAACTATAGTGGCAATGAAAAAGTAATAAATTCAGTAATGATATAGGATGTAGGTCATAGTTATTTCTTGGATATGGATAAAGACAGAGGGAAGAGAGAGGATGGACTTCAGGGTGGTTCACAAATTTCAGAGTTAGATGACTGACAAAACTGTGACAAATGGAAAGTAGGATTTTGAGGTCTGTTAGTGGACAGTGGAAGATTAACAGCAGGACTGAGATATCCAGAAGTAATTAATTCAGTCAAATCTCCATGTAAATATGGTAATGACCCAAAGACAAAATCCCCTGGCAAATATACTAATGGTGTTTATTGGTGAAATGATACCAAGGAGTCCTTACCTGTAAAGTTTTTTCATGGAATATGTCGGGTTTCTCTTGATTATTTGTTATACACAAAACAGGAATTAATGTATTTATAGATTATAGATGGCCAAAAAATGAAGAGTCATACCTTAAACTGTAATTATCATAGTATGAAAGGGACTGTTCTAACATGGGAATAGATTTCTTTGTGTTTGAGAAGTTTCTTCATATATATTGCTCAGAAAGAAACTTGTCTGAAACCAAAATTCAATTAAATGAAGGAGGAAAATAGTCTCTTGAGATCTGTTTTTTTTTTTTTTTTTTTTTTGAGTCAGAATCTCACTCTGTCACCCAGGCTGGAGTGCAGTGACACGCTCACAGCCACCGCAGCTTCAACCTGCTGGGCTCAGGTGATCCTTCCCCCTCAGCCTTCCAAGTAGCTGAGACTACAGGTGTGAACCACCATGCCTGGCTAATTTTTCTTGATTTATTGTAGTGATGAGTTCTCACCAAGTTGGCCAGGCTGGTGTCGAATCCCTGGGCTCAGGCAATTCTCTCACCTCTGCCTCCCAAAGTGCTGAAATTATAAGTGTGAGCCACTGTGCCTGGCTTATTTTTTTTTCTTTATTAGTAATGTTTAGTTTTGGATATGATCTATAGCACTACGTGTCTCCTTTGACAGTTCAACCCTTTATGCTCTCAAAACATGAATGTAAGTGCTGGGGCAAAGACTGGGAGTGGTGCAAATACTGATGTCAATTTAGACATTCTGAAAATGATGCCCACTGGACAACCTGCGGATATGTACAGAAGAATTTTTACCCGTATGTCTAAATCCCAAAGACTAGTAATGGGTGGAACTTTGAGTGTAGCGTTTAAGTAGGTATTTAAGCCAAAAGAGCAAGTAAAATTGCAATGAAAATGCCTAGAATGTGTGTAGAGGAGACCCCCAGAAAACACCAGAATTTAATTGCCAGGGAAATGTAAATAATTCAGCCAGGAGATACAACATAATGATCAAAAGCATTAGAGAAGAATCAGTAGAGTGTGGTATCTTGGAAGCCATTCAAGAGTTTCAGGCATGAAGAAAAAGCTACAGTGCCAAATGTCACAGACCAAGAAAGATATGAGTGATAATAATATGAATATAAATATGGCCACACACTCCTTAAGTTATTTCTAATCTTCACCACACCACTCCAGACTAGTCATAGCATCACTGTTCTACAAAAGAGAAAACTGATACTAAAAAGAGTTAATATACCAGCCCAAAATTACACTACCTACTACTAAGTGTTTGAGTGAGGGTCCTTACCTAGTCTTCTGATTCAAAGCTCTGCTTCTGTTCTTGTCAGGAATAGCTAAAATGCCAAACCTGTGGGATCTAGAGATTTGGAGATATTTGTATCCACATGAGAGCGGTTGCAGTAAAATAGTGGAGGCAGGAGGCAGTGGATAAGCGAGTGGACAGACTGAGAAATGGATGACTGTGAAGATTCAACACTCTGGAGATGTTTAACTGTGATGAGAAAGAACAGGGTAGTGTCTGAGACACAATGTTAAGGAAGAGTTTTTTTTAGGATGGGAAAGAATGGAATAAACATATAGACTAAGAAGAGGGAACTAGTTAGAGGGTTGATGAGAGGAGTTACAGGAGAGAAAAGGAATCAATAAAGGAGAGGTCAGAGCAGGTAAGATGGGTGGGGATGAGATAACAGGCAGAAGATTTAGATTTGACTGAAAGAAGCAATGCTTCCTGTCTTGGGAATGGAGGAAGGAAGGTTTAATGGGGGCAGATGAGGGCATAGGACTTTTGGTTGATGGCCTCAATTTTTTTTTTTTTTTTTTTGCTGAGCAGCGACCTCTGAGGAGTGGCAATGGTTTGGAAGGAGCTGAGAGAAGAAGCTATTCTAAAACAAATAAAAGGGTTACTGGCCCATGTGGCACTACCAACTCTGACTTTTTAATGGTGTAAGATACACAGGTGTGCAGTTTTCTTCTTCAGTCTAACTAGGTGGAAATCCAAGTAAGGACAAAACATCCTCTGCCTTTACTCTTGATCCTGCCTCAAACCCTAAGAGGAATTTCAGTCATTTGGAAGTGTTGGGAGAGGGTTTCTGCCTTTCTGTTTCTTTCTTTCTTTTTTTTTTATTAATCAGTATTTTTTATTATCATATTGTGGGGTACAGTTAAGGATCAGGTATACAAATATGCTTCGTTCAGACACCCTTGGTGATAAGAGGTGTCTCCCCTTCCCCAGACAGATATCGAGTATCATTAATCCCATCCCCTCTCCCCTCCCCTCCCCGTAATTTCCCACCACTGTCAGTCATTTTCTTATAGTATTACGTTGGATGTTCAAGGTTCATTATATGAGTGAGAACATGTGATACTCTGATCTTTGTTTCTGTGAGAGGTCACTCAGTATTATAGATTCTAGTTCCATCCAAGTTGCTGCGAAATCCATGATTTTGCTCTTTTTTATGGCTGCGTAGTATTCCATC
>CAUYQG010197482.1:0-12344 GCA_963574415.1 Tarsius wallacei | reverse complement strand
AATTCAACTAGAAACCAGCTAACAAGTAACCGTCTAAATATTTAAAATACAGCTCTTGTTTAGATCATCTTTTGTTTGATCACTTTCTTGAGGGGAAAAAAGCCTGCTGGTCACAATGGAAATATATTAAGGCCAAATCTTCCGATATCCATTCCCAAATGTTCTCTTCAGCTGGATTAAGCCTCCAACTCCAGGGCAAGCCCAAGTTTGTGGCCACCAGCATTAATGCTCTTCCCGTCTACCAGAGCAGACAGTGTAAGCTTCACACCTATAAACAAAAGCAAACAACCATGATGTGTCTGACACTTCAGAGACTGAGCCTTCTTTAATAATCACGCAGAGCCTGCCTGTCACACTTCAGCCTGTCAGTCGACCTACTGGTGCTAGCCACCAGAGGGCACTTGGAAGTATATGAGATACCAGAACTGAGCTAGAAGGCACCGGTCACGGAGCATAAAAACATTAATAATACATTTAAAGTGTTCTAGAAAATACAATAATGTTCAATATATACTACCCCAGACTAAAAGAGACTGCAGACCATAATCCTAACTGGATTACAGAAAGGAAAAACTATAATAAAGAGACATTTGGGGGCCTGGCACAGTAGCTCACACCTATAATCCCAGCACTTTGGGAGGCAGAGGTGAGAGGATTGCCTGAGCCCACGGGTTCAAGACCATCCTGGGCAAATTGGTGAGATCTCATCTCTACAATAAATAAATAAAAATAAACCAGGCATGGTGGCACATGCCTGTAGTTCCAGCTACTTGGAAGGCTGAGGTGGATCACCTGAGTCTAGTAGGTTGAGGCTGTCGTGGCCGTGAGCGTGCTACTGCACTCCAGCCTAAGCAACAGAGTGAGACTCCAACTCAAAAAAAAAGACATTTGGGAACAAGTGGGGAAATCTGAATATAAATAAATATACTCTATGTTGTATTCTGACATGAATGTTAGTTTTCTTGGTTGTGATAATGATATTGTGGTTATAAAGAAAAATGTCTTCCTCAGGATATGCATGCTAGGGCTGATATGTCTATACCAGTGCAAGACGTACATTTTTAAAAAGCTTATGTGAAAAAAAGGATCAAAGATAAATGTAGTAAATGTTAGTAGTAACTGGTGAAGGTAAGGGAAGGATGTATGGATGGTCACTGTACCATTCTTTCACCTTTTAAGTTTCAAAACAGTCAAAGTTTGGGGGGAAATCCCTGTTTAGAGGAGTAAAAAGATCCCAGTTCTTTGACAAGACCCCTGAGGGAAAGTTTGAAGTGCTACTCTAGAAAATACAGCATGGTTCAAGATTATTATGTAAACAAGACTACAAGCAGAACTAAAAGCACTGACTGAACTCTGAATAACAAAATAAAAATTGCTGCAAAACAGCTGAGACATCAGTGAGAAAATTAAATAGGGAATGTATTATAATAAGGAATCCCTGCTAACTCTCCTGGGTGCGATAACAGTATTGCTGTTATGCAGGGGGACAGGAGAAGGTCCTTATTCAGAAAGCATCTGAAGGAGTGTCATGACAGGGGTCAACTTCCAAACGGCACAGTAAAAAAAGGGAATAAAAAATTGTTGCAAAAAGTAAACATGTATTTACTGTACTCATCTATCAAATCTATATGCTTGAAAGGTTTGCAAAATAAGCTGAGAAATAAAAACTAACTTTTAAAATACTACCAAAACAACACTTACCAGGCCTCAGAGTCTGAGTGTAGCCTACTCCAATTAAACTAGAGTTGTTGACTTTTGCCTAAAATAAAATTCAAAAACAACCATAAGAGAAATATTTGAGTGGAGAGACAAAGCCCCTGCATGTTTCCCCATCATGTAACCATGAAGTGTCCAGCATTTTTACTCACATGATAATAAAATTTAATATTGCATAGTAAACCAAACAAAAACCAGGTACCACTTAATTCTTACCCATTCGACTCAAAATCAAACTGTCAGTACAACACAACAATATTATTGATATCCACTGGAATGCATTCACAGACTCAAAGTGTCCATACAATACAAGAACCTACGCACTCTCCTAACATTTTAGGTTTTAGTTACAGACTTTAAGAGCTGGAAGAAGGCCGGGTGAGGTGGCTCACACCTATAATCCCCGTACTTTGGAAGGCCAAAGTGAAAGGATTGCCTGAAACCAGCCTGGACAACTTGGTGAGACCTCATCTCTAAGATAAATCAAAAAATTAGCTGGGTGTGGTTGCGCACACCTATATTTCCAGCTACTTGGAAGGCTGAGGTGGTAGGATCGCCTAACCCCAGCTGGCCAAGGCTGCGGTGGCTGTGAGCGATGCCACTGCACTCCAGCCTGGGTGACAGAGTGAGACTGCAACTCAAAAAAAAAAAAACAGCTGGAAGGAACCCTGAAGAGCAAGACATGGTAAGGAGAGAGGCTCCTTCTAGCTTCTTGCTCTACCACCAGTAACATTAAGCCACACCAAAGGCCTACGGCTTTAAGTGGGGACACCTGTCTTGATCTCCAGGGCCTACATTTCCTAGACAGGCAACTCTGCTTTTTGGCATGCTGAGGACTATGATATAAAGGTAACAAACAGCCTGCATGACCAAAACAGATTTGGAAATGATCTGATGCCTATACTGTTGTGATATGTAACATCAAAAGAGCCCAATCCAGAGAAAGAAATGATGTAACTATACAGGTAAAAGTCATACACATGGCACACTTGTATTCACTCGGCACTACAACCAAGCCCCCAAGAGTCACCAATAACCATTTGAGTTATTTGTCTAAATTATCTAAAGAATACCCCACTAATGACCACCTTGTGCTCACAAATTATGATAAAAGTTCCTATTGTTTAACACTAAGAGTTAACTATGAAACTGTGATAAGGAGTAGAAAACAAACTCAGCTTCTCCTACCGTCTTCTCACCACAAGACCGGAGAGGGTCCCCCACATATCAAGCAAGCAATCAGTTCCACAGCAGACACCAGATGGGTGTCTTCTAATTCAATTCAATTCAATTCTGACACTATATACCTGGAGAATAGCATCAGATCCCACAGGTTGAGGGTTCAATCCCACAAAACTGTTCCCCACTTCCAATGCCAATTGCAAACTCCAGTTGTTTCTGCCCATGCCTCTGACACCACCTATAAACTGGGGTTCCCACAAACCCATTCCTTGGGTGGATTAATTTACTTGAGTAGCTCAGAGAACTCACAGAAACACACTTACCAGTTTATTATAAAGGTTATTTTAAAGGATGTAAATGAATACTCAAATGAACAGATACATAGGGCAAGGTTTGAAAGGGTCCTGAGCACAGAAGCTTCCATTCCTGTGGAGTTGGGGTTCGCCGGGCAAGGTGGTTCATCCCAGCACATGAATGTGTTAACCTCCCTGAAAGCCCCCTGAACTCAGTCCTTTTGGGTTTTGTATTTTTTTTCTGAGTCAGAGTCTCACTCTGTCACCCAGGCTGGAGTGCCATGGCACACTCACAACCACCCGAGTGTCGACCTGCTGGGCTCTGGCGATTCATCCACCTCAGTCTTCCAAGTAGCTGGAACTACAGGCACGAACTACCACGCCTAGCGAATTTTTGATTTATTGTAGAGATGCAGTCTCACCTAGTTGCCAGGGCTGGTCTTGAACCCGTGGGCTTAGGCAATCCACTCACCTCCCAAAGTGCTGGGATTACAGGCTGAGCCACCAAGCCCCTTTTGGATTTTTATGGAGACTTCATTACATAGGCATGGCTGATTAATCATCGGCTATTGGTGATTAACTCAACCTTCAGCTCCTCTCCTCCCTCCCCTCCTGAAGCAGACTGTAGGTTCCCCAAGGGAACCATAAGCACAAAAGTGGTTGAAAGGGGCTTGCTATAAATAACAAAAGACCTTCACCTTTATGCTCCAAAACTGTTTCAAGAAGCAAAATATTTTAACAAAAGATACTTTTATCGCTCTAGTCACTCAGGAAAGTATAAGGGTTACAGAAGCTGTGAGCCAGAACTGTGGACAAAACCCAAAATATATATACACATCATAGTATCACAGGCCACCCCCTGGGTTTCGAACAAGGATCCCTTATAGCAAAAAGATCATATCTGTCAAGAGCCTAACAGAAATGGCAAGAGGACAAACACAAATATGCCTTTTGAAGAAGCCGCTGTGGAATAGGGATAGATTTAAAGAAATAACTAATGTGTCCTATGAGGTGAGAAAAATAGCTCAAAGCAGTCTAAGGAATGTGAGGTATGCAAAATTTACCAGGCCCAAAGAGACATGAGTATGAGACTTTAGTCACACCACACCACTCTACCCCTCCTGATGCCCACTGGCACAATTGCTTAAAGGCATTTTGCTCTTTCTATCTTCCTTGTAGCTTCCAGGCCAGTTGATAAATATCTAAAATGTAACTGTAAGCTGCACAATGTGACCCTCATCCATTATCTTCATGTTCCTGGAGTTTGTGATACAAAGAACAATGTATAACCAATCACTAATCGATGTTATTTCTGTAAACCAATGAGAACTCCTGCCAAACAACTTTGCCTTTAAAAACTTTCTTGTAGCCAGGCACAGTGGCTCTAGCCTGTAATCCTAGCACTCTGGGAGGCAGAGTTGAGCCAGTCTGGGCAACTTGGCGAGACCTCATCTCTACAATAAATCAAAAATTGGCCAAGGCACGGTGGCACATGCCTATAGTTCCAGCTACTTGGAAGGCTGAAGCAGAAAGACTGCCTGAGCCCAGCAGGTCGAGGCTATGGTGGCCGTGACCATGCACTGCACTCCAGCCTGGGCAACAAAGTGAGACTCCTACTCAAAAAAATAAATAAAAGTAAAAACTCTCTTGTGAGCCAGGCTCGGTGGCTCAGCCTGTAATCCCGCGCCTTTGGGAAGCTGAGGTGAGTGGATTGCCTGAGTCCACGGGTTCGAGACCTGCCCAGGCAACTTGGCGAGACCTCATCTCTACAATAAATCAAAAAATCAGCCGGGCATGGTAGCGCGTGCCTGTAATTCCAGCTACTCGGGAGGCTGAGGCAGAAGGATCGCCGGAGCCCAGCAGGTCGAGGCTGCGGTGGCTGGGAGCGGCCACTGCACTCCAGTCTGGGCGACAGAGCGAGACTCCAAGGCAAAAAAAAAAACAAAAAAAAAAAACTTTCTTGTAACAAAGGCCAAATGGAGCTCAAATCCAAGGTTATTTGGATCTGAGTCTTCTGGGCAACTGTCCTCCATCTTGGCTCAAGTAAACTCTTTAAAATCATTATTTTGTGCTTCAGTTTCTTTCTTTAGATCGACAGAAATCATTATATACATTTTCATATTTTTATACTAGCTCCTCCCACCTTTGGTCTGTTATTTGTACCTTGTGCAGAACTATTCAGCACAGAAATAATCTGATGGTTAGCTAAATCCGATTCCTCAGGCCAGCACTTTCCATAGGTATTACATCCAGAAGGCTTTAACTCAATTTCCCAATACTTATGATCAGGATCAGTATTATCATAAGACTTATGTACATGAGGGAGTTTAATCTTATCAACAGTATTTATACCATGTGGCAGTATGATCATGGTACAAATCAGTTTCATTACAGAAAAGATCAGTAAGAATTAGAGGTATTTGCTTTGCCTTCTCAACAGAATGTACCCTTGCCCATCTGTCAATCTTATCTTGATGTATCGGCCTAAATACTGTCCAGGCACTTTCAGATCAGATTTTTCAATGTAAGTTCTGTCTTGTCTTATTAAATTTCTCCAAACTGGGGTAAATACAGCAAACCTGGTTTTAGTCCACCCAACCTTCAATAGTGTTGTATGAAGACCTTTGTTTTAACCCCATTAAACTGCCATTTTATGCATCACACTTCTTATATTTTTTTAACAAAATATATTTTTGTATATCTGTTTTTTTTTTTTTTAAGTTTTTTTAGAGACACAGTTTCACTATGTTGCCTAAGCTGGTCTCAAACTCCTGGGTTCAAGCAATCCTCCCACCTTGGCCTCCTAAAAAGTGCTGAAATTACAGGTCTGAGCCACCATGCACTGCTACATCACATTTCTTTTAAATTTTTTATTTATTTTAAAGATGTGGGGTACAATTCAGGGTTAGGTATACAAATGTTCATTATGCAGGTACCCTTGTTAATGAGGTGTGCCCCATCTCCCCTAGCAGTTTCCTGCTACTGCCAATCTCACCTCACATTTCTTAATAACTATCTCAAGATGTCCACTGTGCTGGAAGAGTCCCAGACATTCCTCTCTCTTTCATTTTCCTCCTAGTTCTACTTGTTCTTTATTCACTTTATTTCTTATTAACCATTTAAAAACTTCTACCTTTCTGGGATAAATTATTTGACTCTCTCCTCTGCCTTTCATCATTCTCTTGTTAATAAGCCTTAAGTCTGTATTAGCATCTTTAAGACCCATGATGAGGGGAAGCTGAGACAGCAAATTAAATAAGGCTTCTTGAACTGTCTTTTGCTTTGTAGCAGCAAGGTTATATATGGGGTAACCATATTAAAAGGGCACCCTTAACCATAACCTGTGTAATAGGCATATTCGGTGGGTGAATCTTGGTCATCATACAGCCAGCCCCTGGCTTGCATATGAAGGATATCAAGCTACTACATCTGGGGTGTTCCACTTGGCATTTATAGGCATTAGGCAGCCCCCTTCTCAGGATAAACACACTTTACAGTGACTTTTATCCAGTCTACTAGGCTGGCCATTTCCTAGGAAACAACCTGTGTGTCTGGATCACATACAGCCACCTTTGATTGTTCAATGAGATGTGGCTCTTGCATCAACCCAAGCATGTTCTTCCACTCTGTAGCATTTAAAGCTGAAGATACTGCTCCTAAATTACTCAGTGAATTCATTTTAGTAAAAGGCTCCTCAAGGAAACTGATGGTACCAATCTACACAATGAAACAACTCATTCATACTGTACCTTCTGGTTTCAATAGTGAAAGTGTGAAAAGCAAACATGGAATGACTTAATGGAATAATTTTAAGCCAAAGAGCAGCCATTTTAACACTGCCTAGCTCTGCCATGTTAATTTACCCTCTAAACACTAGCCAAGGACAGAACCAGTTTCTCAAGAGGTAGCTATTGATAATTGTCTTACAACTTCCCCTCCCCACCCAGTTTTGTACTAATTAGCTTTTCTGTTCCAAGTATTTGCATAACAAGTTAACCTAATCTCCTATGACTTTCGGGCAGACTCCATCACCATGGCAGCATTCATGTGACTGACTAGCCCACCCATCCGCCAGCTGACCACCACCTGATGTCAGTACCTATGCTTTCCTGCCCCTTAGTGATGCCCTGAAACAGACCACCACCCAATCACCTTAACGACCTGCCCCATCAAAGGAAAAGTTTAAAAGCATTCAGCCTCGGCTAGGTGGCTCAGCCTGTAAGCCCACGCTTTGGGAGGCCAAGGTGAGTGGATTTCCTGAGCCCGCGGGTTCAAGACCTGACTGGGCAACTTGGCGAGACCTCATCTCTACAATAAATCAAAAATTAGCCAGGCATGGTAGCGCACTCCTGTAGTTGCTGCTACTTGGAAAGCTGAGGCGGAAGGATCACCGGAGCCCAGCAGGTCGAGGCTGCAGTGGCCGGGAGCGTGCCACTATACTCCGGTCTGGGGGACAGAGTGAGACTTCAACTCAAAAAAAAAAAAAAAAAGAATTCAGCCTCAAGCAGCCATTTTTGTTAAGGCTAGGCCACGTTTCCATAAGCTTTGGCTCCCTCCCCTACCTTGGGGAAGTGAATCCTTTCTCTCCTTCTCTCTCTAATTTACTCTTTATTTATTTATTTATTTTTGTATTTTTTTGAGTTGGAGTCTCACTCTGTCACCTAAGACTGGAGTGCAGTGGCTGCTCCCAGCCACCGCAGCCCCGACCTGCTGGGCTCCGGCGATCCTTCCACCTCAGCCTTCAATCTAACTTCTGTGCAATTACTTGCATCTTTCGTGCAGCACCAGATCTCAAACACACACCCCACCAATCTAACATTTTGGAGGCCCTGCTGGGATTTCTACCTAACAAGTAGTTTCTTAGTTCTGCCCTTCTCCTACATTAACACACAGGTCTTCGCGGTACTTTGTTGTTCCTGCATAATTTTTCCCTTGGAGGGTATCTCTGAGGCTGGTAGCCAAAGCTCACACCCACTGAAGTCCAAGCTTAGTCTACTGAAAGACCTAGCACTCTCTTTTACTTTCATTTTAGCTACTACAGATAACAATTTTACTTTGCTTCCTTCCTATTAGTTTTCAATTCCTTAGGCATCCAGTGAGCCAACTCCCTAGGAGTTGGATCTGTCTCTAAATTCCACCGGTAACTTTTACCTTTAGTACCTGAGGGCAGCATAGCTGTGGCTCCATACCAAGGATGACCACCCAGGAATCAAAAGTTCCTCATTTCCCACCCATTCATCCTTTTTCTTCCCAAATCATGTTTCCATGAGCCATTCCAGGCAAATCCAGAGTCTGATGCCAATTCTGAGGATATAGGGAGAAATAACCTCAGCTTCTCCTACAACACAGAATGTTTATACTCTTACAGAATGCTTCTATGACCAAAGGTGTGAGGGTTTTCTCCACACACCACGCAACCAATAAATTCTACAGCAGACACTGGCTGAGTGTCCTCTAATTCGATTCAATTCCACCTAGAAAATAACATCAGATCCCACAGGTTAAGCAATTAGTCCCACAGGACTGCCTACTTCCCTACCTTGACATTTGCAAGTTCCAGGTTGTTTTACCTATGCTTCAGACCTAGAAGCTATAAACTGAGGTTCCCATGACCCAACCCCCATTGGGTTCAATTTATTTGCTACAGTGGGCCACAGAACTCGAGGAAACACTTTATTTACGCTTACCAGTTGTTCAAAAGGATATTACAAAGGACACAGATGAAGAGATGACAGGGCAAGGCATGGGAAGAGGCACAAAGCTTCCGTGCCCTTTCTGGGAATGATATTATTACAAAGGAAGCTGGGCGCGGTGGCTCATGCTGGTAATCCCAACACTTTGGGAGGTCAAGGTGAGACAACTGCCTGGGCCCATGGGTTCGAGACCAGCCTAGACTTGGCAAGACCTCATCTCTACAACAAATCAAAAAATTAGCTGGGCGTGGTGATGCACGCCTGTGGTTCCAGCTACTTGGAAGGCTGAGGCGGAAGGATTGCCAGAGACCAGCAGGTCGAGGCTGCAGTGGCCATAAGACACCAATTCAAAAAAAAAAAAAAGGATACAGATGAAGAGATGCCAGGGCAAGGCATGGGAAGAGGCACAGAACTTCCATGCCCTTTCTGGGAATACTACCCTCCAATAACCTCCATGTGCTCAGCTATCCAGAAACCTGTCCTTTCAGGTTTTCATGAGGATTCATTACACAGGCATGACTGATTAAACCACTGGCCACTGGTGATCAGCTTAACCTTCAGTCCCTTTCTCCTCCCCTGAGATTGAAGGGTGGGGCTGAACATCCCAACCCTCTAATCATGCCTTGGTCTTTTCAATGACCAGCACAATTCTGAAACTACCTAAAGGTGATCAGCCACCAATCAACTCATAAGCATACAAAGACACCTAACATTTGGAAGATCCCAAGAATCTTAAGAGTTGTATGCCAGGAAACTGGAAGTTAAGAGCAAACATATACACTTAGTAATATCACAAAGAGCATTAAGCAATGCTTCCGCACTGCTGAATTGGAGTGAGAGCTAACACTACTAAGGTAGGAAATGCCAAGTATGTTTCCAAACTAATTCCCAGGAGTCAGTCACTCAATGACACATAGGTCCCAAGCTGCCTTCTCATTTTAACAATGAACCACTACTAGTGGCTGAGAGAAGCTTCTTCCCCACGGGCATTAAATCTGTTATGGTGCCACAGACATACATTTGAGGAAATAGTAAATGCAACTAATTGAGAATAGTGTGCTGTGTGAATCCTGAGGTTTTTGTTGAAGTAGTACAAGTAGAAACAGAGAAGGGAAAAATACAGGAAATCACTGCCTAGCCAATGAATTTTGAGTGCTTCTCATTTTCTGATTACAGCTGTGCTGAGATAAAACAAGAATGGAAGGCCGAGGCAGGAGGATCACTTGAGCCAGGCCTAGATAACATAGCGAGTCTGTCTCTACAAAAATCAAACTTAGCCAGGCATGATGGTAAGCGCCTGCACTCCCAGCTACTCAGGAGACTGAGGCAGAAGAATCGCCTGAGCCTAAGAGGTCAAGGCTGCGGTGAGCCATGATCATGCCACTGCACTTTAGCCTAAGACAGAGTTGAGACCCCAATTCAAAAAAGAAAAAAGAAAAAGGAAGAATGAGACTTAAAAACTAACCACCCAAATCACCAAAAAATATTGTCCTCAGGAATGATGAGCACTTTATGTAACAGAAATAACTCTCATGGTTGGTTTAACTTTCTTTCATTCCCAGTACACATAGTCCCCGACCTATAAGCAACTGACACACAGGAACAGCTGATGAGCTGCCTGAAACTGAAGCCAGCCCCTCAACACCCTCACACTGCATTCCCTCTTACTCAACCCACTATGACTGAAGAAATAAACAGCAAGCTGGGTGCAGTGGCTCACGCCTGTAATCCCAGCACTTTGGGAGGCTGAGGAGAGAGGACTACCTGAGCCCAAAAGTTCGAGACCAGCCTGGGCAACTTGGTAGGACCTCATCACTACAAGAAGTCAAAAAAAAAATCAGGGCACGTGCCTATAGTTCCAGCTACTCAGAAAGCTGAATTGGAAGGATCGACTGAGGTCAAGGTTGCGGTGGCCCTGAGCATGCCACTGAAATCCAGCTTGGGTGACAGAGTGAAACTCCAACTCAAAAAAAAAAAAAAAAAAAAGAAAGAAAGAAAAAGAAAAACAGCAGAAAGAGTCTAAGGACAAGATGAAAGTGAACAACCATCCCAGTCTGCCCAGGATTAGGAAGAGGAAAAGGATGAGGGAACCCTCGGGATATAGGACTTTTAGGATACAGTCCTAGGCAAAACTGGATGAGTTGATCACCCTAGACAGGACTAAAATAAAAAAACATGGAAGTCAGTGCTGGCTCCACGTCCCCCATCCCACCCCCAGCAGTGGCAATTCGTTTCCTTAGCCAGGTTTCGCTTTCTTTACCCACAAAAAGACATATACCAATGACCTCTCAGATCAAATCCAAAGATATTTTGTAAATCATAAAAAGACAAAGTCGCCAGGCGCAGTGGCTCACGCCTGCAACCCTAGCACTTTGGGTGGCGGAAGAGAGAAGATTGCCTGAGCCCATGAGTTCGAGACCAGCCTGGGCAACTTGGCAAGACCTCATCTCTACAATAAATAAATAAAAAGCTAGCCAGGCATGGTGACGTGCACCTGTAGTTCTAGCTACTTGGAAGGCTGAAGCAAAAAGATCACCTCAACCTAGCAGGTCAAGGCTGCAGTGGTCATAAGCGTGCCACTACACTCCAGCCTGGGCAACAGAGTGAGAATCCGACTCAAAAAATAAAAATACAAACAAAGTAATAGTTAAAGTAGTATTATTTCCCAGCACAAGTAAGAACTGCCCAAAATACTGGCTATAGCTGTGCTTAGACAGGTTTAAGGCTCAGGGTTACTATCAATAGTAATTCAGCAGCTTTTGAAGTTAAACAAACTCTTGCGGCCTGGCCTGGAAATCAAACCTCTAACTGTCTCCATAGAAACAGCAGCATTCCAAATTCTAATTCCATTCTGTCTGTAAACTGGGGAGTGTGAATCACAGTTCAAATTTTCAACACAATTCAATATACCCAAAGATTAACTTCCACAACCAAAACCCCAATGTAGGCCCACAGAAGTACTCACAGAAATGGAAGCAGTGGGATCCAACTGGTATTTAGCTGCAATGCCAAAACGAGTGCAGTTGGTACCCGATGTCCAAGCAAGGTTTACTGAAGTGTCAAGATCTTCACATACTTTCTGATAAATTGATCCTCCAAATTCTGTCCCATCATTGCTATAAGATATTTTAAATTAGTAGATCTAGAATAGACAATGTAATAATGTATAAGGCATAGGCTGATTGTAACATTACATTTAATTAAAAGCCAGTGCTCAGCAGGGCTGGGTGGCTCAGCCTGTAATCCCGCGCTTTGGGAGGTTGAGGTGAGTGAATTGCCTAAGCCCGCGGGTTCGAGACCCGCCTGGGCACCTTGGCAAACCTCATCTCTACAATAAATCAAAAAATGAGCCAGGTGTGGTAGCGCGTGCCTGTAGTTCCAGCTACTTGGAAGGCTGAGGCGGAAGGATCGCCGGAGCCCAGCAGGTCGAGGCTGCGGTGGCTGGGAGCGGCCACTGCAC